>JAQQSU010015093.1:0-11257 GCA_028627135.1 Pseudochirops cupreus
GTTCTGCATAATTACACATGTACAGCCTGTATTTAATTGCTTGTCCTTCCAGTGGGGTGGGTGATGAGGGAGGAAGGGAAAGAATCTAGAATTTAAAGTTCTATAATCAAATGTTAAAAATATATATATATATGTATATATATATATAATAATAATAGTTATTATTATTATTAACTACATCCAACTGGGGATTAAGATACACAGGTACTGTGGTAGGGAGAACCATCCTGCCCCAACAGAAAGTCAGAAGGGTGAGGGGGAAGACATAGGAGAAAGCAGATTGAGGGAAGGGTTACAGTGGGATTGGCTGTTTTGAGGTATTGGGTAGGGGAAAGATGGAGAGAAAATTTGTAACTCAGAATCTCATGGAAATCAATGATGTAAACAAGAAAATAAATAAATAAATTTATTTTTAAAAAAGAATGGGAATTGGGATAAGGATGCACAAAGCTTATATGAGCTGTGTGTGAATTTTAAAAATAAGCTTCAATGACCCTTTTTTGGTTTCTTTTCATTTTTTGGCAACAGTATTGCTACCTCTCTTCTCTCTCTCAAATCCTTCCATCCCCCAATAAAAGAAAAACACAATCCTTGTTACATATAAACATAGTCAGACAAAATAAATTGACACATTCCCCATGTCCAAAAAAGTATCTGTCATTCTACAACTATATTGCTCTGTCCGGTATTAGGTGCAACGCTTCACCATCAGACATCTGGAATTATCGTTGGTCATTGCATTGACTAGAGTTCTGAAGTCTTTCAAAGTTTTTTGTCTTTATAATGTTATTATTTGCCATATCAGCTGTTCTCTTGGCTCTTATCACGTCGTTCAAATCTTTCCAGGTTTCTCTGATGCTATTACTATCATCATTTCTTATGACATAATAATATTGTTTTATATCATTTACTCTTTTTTTTCCAATCGTTCACTAACTAAAGGTCATATCCTTTCAAGTTCTTTACTACAACAAAAAGAGGGACTATAAATCTTTTTTATGCCTATGGTCTTTCCCCTCTTTCTTTGAACTCTTTGGGGTCTAAGCTTAGAAGTGGTATCACCAAGTCATAAGGTATGCACAGGTTAGTGTCTTGGGGGAAATAACTCCCAATTGCTTTCCAGAATTAGAGACCAATTCACAGCTCTGCCTAGAGTGCATCTATGTGTGTCTTTCCACAGACCCCCCCAAATTAAATTTTGACAACTTTTCAAAAATACTGCAGTAGATAGAATACGCTAGTCTTGTCACTGGCAACGGGATTAGAAATGATTTTTAAAGTCGTGTAGAGGACAAGGACTATTCATTTTAATGCAGTGATTGCTATGATTTGGATGTGTTTTATAAATATTTCTAGAAGAAAACTAAAAGCAATTTAGCAATTAATATATTTGTAAATAAGTTTTTGATGTTCTCAACATTTGTTGCCATATTGAGAATGAAAAACAAATAAATGTTTTCCAATCTGTGCTCTGTAAAAACTATTTTATGAGCAATACATTATTTTACAAATTTAAATGAATTCAAATAAACTCCACTGATAGAATAAAATCCATAAATTTTTATAGATTTAATCAGAACTTATTATTTGCCATAATACCTTTTTTTAACCACTCAGGCTACATTTAATTTAGTTTTAAAAATATATAACAAAAACAGTACTCTCAAAAATAATACTATTCACTACAGCGTGGGAAAACTCAGTATGTTTTCAAAGATGAAAAATGTTATGATAAGCTAAAGACATTCAGTCAGATGTTACAGAAGAATAATTTGCTGACATCTAATTGTGAACAGAGAAAATGTAAAAAGGAAAAGCACACATCAACACTAAAAAAGCATTAATTACTCAAGTAATGTTGAAAAACACAATTGTTCTTAGCTGTCAGAGATATACATTTTGTGTATAATCCAAAAATTTTAGCATTGTTAGCTTAAATGTGAATTTTAAATAGTTGATTTTCATAAAGTACTTAATTCTGCATAAGTAATATATAGCATTTATCGTTTATTTTCCTCACACTCTTAGTAGCAACCATGGATTGGTTTGCTTTCTAAGGAAACTATATTCTGAAGTGTCAAGAAATTAATACTCATTGCTTTTTATTAAAAATTCTAATCAAGCTATACTAATTTGTTATAAGATCTTATTTCATATACTATATGTTGATTTAGAATTGAGTCATTAAAAAGCCCTTGGTCTCTGTCCCAAAGATCTCATTGTGAGGCACAATATGTCACATACACCAAAATATTCATAACAGCATTTCTAGTAGTAGTAAAGAGCTGGAAATAAAGTAAATGCACATTGACTAAGGAAGGCTCAACGAGTTGTGGCACATAAATGGACTATTACTATGCTGTAAAAAACAGTAAATGTGATGGAAACATAGAAGCCTGGGAAGACTTGTATGATCTGAGGCAAAGCAAAGTGAACAGAAACAGGAAAACAGTACACAGATTGGCTACAATGATGTAAGTGTCAGAAGCTTGGACAACAAAACAAATGAAGCTGGATGCTATGAAATTATAATGACTAAAGAAGAGATTTAAGAATGCACCTCTCTCTCTTTGCAGGTTTAGGTGTGGGCCTACAATGTCATATGTGGTTTATGTTTGGTCAGTTTTGCCAAATGTATATGTTCTCTCTTTGTTTTTATTCCTTATTAGAAGGGATGGTATAGCGCCAGTGCAATATTCACAGTGCCAACAGTGACTATGAATATGCCAGCATAGTTCTCAATAGCAAAATATAACAGATCCTCCATATAGACGACAAAAGCAAAACATTTATTCAGACACCAGAGAGCCAAATCCCAGCACCAGGAAACCGAATCCATCATAGCAACAAAGAAGTTTATTAATAGCATGGCAGGGAGCCACATCATCCTTTAGCCTTCCCACAAACAAACACTCACAGGCCTAGCTGTCTCCTTGACTACGTCCTCTTTCCCCCACTGTCTAGCTGCTCTGATTCCCAGCTTCCTGTGGGCTCTGCTCCACTCTTCAACAAGCTCCTTATGATTTCATTCAGCCTATTAGGGGGCAGGGAAGATCTTCAAATTCTCATAGGCTTATTAAGGGGCAAGGAAGGTCTTCAAATTCCCATTCCCATTACAGATGGCTTTCTGGGAGGGAAGAGAAAAAGACTATATTGAGAAACAGAGGTGAGATAAAATTTAAAAAAATAAAAATCTCAATACATAGTTTTTAAAAGAATGAGTCATGTCCATCAAGCATTTATGTTCCAGGTTGGGGATACAGAGATAAAAGCAAAACATTCCCTGCCCCTAGGGAACTTACATTTACTTGGGGATGGGGGTGAGACTCTCAAGTAGGAACAGGAACACAAGCTGAGCCGTAAGGGAGAGTATGTCCACTAAGTGGGGGGAAGGGTTCAGACAGTATTTGCAAAGGCACAAAATGTCATAGAAGGGGAACAGTAAGGAAGCCAATTTGACTAAACTTTAGAGCATGTGAAGGCAAGGCATGTATAGTATGCTTGACAGTGTAGGCAAGAGGCAGGCCATGAAGGGCTTTAACTCTCATCTCTCGTATCTAATCTGTGGCCAAGTCTTGATGATTTTTATCTTTGTAATATCTCTCAAATAATCCCCTTTCTCTTCTGTGATGTTGCCGCCACCTGAGTACAGACCTTTGTCACCTCATGCCTAGACTGTTGCAATAGCTTGCTGCTTGGTCTCCCTACTTCAGGTCTTTTCCCACTCCATTCCCTCCTTCATTCAGCTGTCACAGGGATCTTCCTAAAACAGGTCAAACAAAGTCAGCTCCTTGCCCCATTCATTAAACTCCAGTAACTCCCTGTGTTTGGCCTTTAAAGCCTTTCATAACCTGGCCCCCTCCTGCATATCCAAGCTTCTTATATCTTACCCTCCTCTACATACTCTACAATCCAGTGGCATTGGCTTTCCTGGTTTCCTTCCAATCTCAATTCAAATCTTGCCTTCTTCAGTATATATATATTGTACACATTAACTATGCATGAATCAGAGGAATTTACATTTTGCCTTAAAGGCTATAGGGAGCCATGAGATCTTTTAGAGCAGAGTCAGTCAGCCAGTCAATAGGTATTTTTTAAGCACTTACTATGTGCCAGACACTGTACTAATCATTAGGAATCCAAAGAAAGATAAAACCAGGCCCTGCCTTCAAGAAGCTCAATTTTAATGGGAGGCAACAGCACATAAATAACCAGACACATATAAGGTATATAGATATGGATATGTGGGTGGATGGATGGATGGATGGATGGATGGATGGGATAGATAGAATAGAGAGAATAATCTGAGAGGGAAAGACAATAGTGACTGACGGGAACTGTGAGAGCTCCCCTCTAGAAGATAAGATTTGAGCTGAATTTAAGAGGCAGAGGTGAGGGGACAGAACCTTCTGGGCATGGAGTTTGGGGAACAACAGGCAGGTTACTGTTGCTGGGTTGTAGGGTTCTTGGGGTAGGAATGGAGTGGGAGAATAAGAAGAGACAGAGAGCTTTAAATGCCCAACAGAGGACTTTATATTTTATCGTGGAGGCACTAGGGAGCGACTGGATCTCATTGAGCATGGGTGTGATGTGGTCAGACCTGCACTTTAAGGAAATCATATTGACAGCGAAGTTGAAGGTGGATCAGAATAGGGAGAGACAAGGCAGGGAGACCAGGCTGTTATCATAGTCGAGGGGAGAGATGATGAGGGTCTGAACTACTTTCTTGGCTGTGTGAGTGGAGAGAAGGAGTGTTATGCAAGGCATGTGAAGATAAAAGGGAAGGGAACAGGCATTTATTAAATGCCTGCTGTGTGGCTGGCACTGTGCTAAGTGATTTATAAATATTGGCAATAGAGTGGATATGTGAGGTGGATGAAAATGAGGCAACCAGGATGGTAGAGAGGCTGAATTCTAGTGAATACAAGGATGTTGGTATCCTTGGAAATAATAGGGTGGTTGATAAAATGGGAGATTTTGTAGAAAAAGATGGATTCTGCTTTGGACAGATTGAATGGAGATGTCTTTGGAGAGTCTTGACCTTGTCAGCCATGTGCTTTAGAAATGTCATTTGAGCAGCTCTATGAAGAATAGATAGGAAACTGAAGACAAAGAAAGATTATGAGGGCTTGAACTAAAGTGGTGACTGTGTGATAGAAGACAAATGTGAAAGATGTTATGAGGTAAAATCAATAAGACTTGGCAACTAACTGGTTATAGAGGAATGAGGAATAGTGAATACTCAGCTATGACTTTCAGTTACAAACTTGGATGTATGCAAGAATATCGGAACCCTTAACAAAGCTAGGAAAGTTTTATTAGGAAAAGAGATAACAAGAGATGGTGATTTACATTTTGAATATGTTGAGGATCAGGTGCACGTGGAACATCCAGTTGGAAATGTCCATTTGGCACTTGATGGTAATAGGACAATAGCTCAAGAAAGAGTAGGGCTGGATATATAGATGAGAGAGGCTTCTACATAGGCATAATAATCAAATCCATAGAGACTTCTGAGATTGTTCTGAGAGGTTGTAGAGCCAGAGGAGAAGAAGGTATAGACAGAACCTTGGGATATGGATAAGGATCCAGCAAAAAGAGATGAAGAAGGAACAGCCAGACAGGTAAAGAAAGAGCCAATGAAAAGCAGTGTCACAAAAACCCAGAATGCAGAAAGAATCCAGGAGGAAAGGGTGGTCAATAGGCAATGGCATCAGATGCTGCACAGAGAGGGAGAGAGGAGAGAGGAGAGAGGACAGAATAATTTCTACTATAATTTGAGATCTGGTACAATGTCCACTTCTTTCTCCTTACTTCTCCCCTTGTAATTTCTTTTAATGTTCTTAGGATCATATGTTCTTCCATATAAATGTTAACTTGTCCAATCATATAAAGTTTCTTTTTGATGTTTTAATGATATTGCATTAAATCTGCAGATTGAGTTGAATAATCTTGTCAGTTTTCCTAGGTTGAGTTTGACCTAGCCATCTAGATTTCATGAAGTATTAAGCACATCAGTAATGCACCCAAATAATAATTAGGGAAATAGGAAGAAAGAAATTCAGGCCTATATGGCACCTAAGAAATTTTCTGATTGCTTAATTCCTAGGTTAAATAACAAAATGTAGAAATAACAACATGTTCTAAAACAGTGGTTCTCAACCCGTGGGTCGCAACCCCTTTGGGAGTCAAACAACCCTTTCACAGGGGTCGCCTGAGACCATCAGAAAACACATATTTCCAATGGTCTTAGGAACCAAGACATCGCTCCTCTATTAGTCTCCAGGTGGGTCTGCCCACATGCAGATATGCCCACATAAGAGTATTAAAGGGTCACAGCATTAGGAAGGTTGAGAACCACTGTTCTAAAAGGTATTGAATATATAAATAGAACACATTGAAATTTATAAGAAGTAGTACTAGTCAGATCAAATGTACTAGTTGGATCAAATCTATGTAAGTAAAGAAAGACAGTGAGAAAAGAATGAAATGGTTATTCTTGGAGTATAAATTGATTTCTTCCATTTGCTAATGTATTGCTCACAGGCTTAGGTTTTTGCTATTTTTAAATGTGTATCAGAAGAAAAATCTTGCATAAAATATACCATCTACCACTTTACAAAGAGAATGATAAATTGAAAATGTTTTTTAAACAAACAGTACAGTCTTGAGAGATCACTTCAGATCTGACTATAGTAAACATTTAGAAATATTTACCATTTAAATTCAGTTAATACACTGAATACAATGTCCCTAGAGTCATTCAAGTAGATTTGTGACCTATTCTTTTGGCCACACACCTGAAAACTGATTTTATTTATAAAGAGTGTTTCAAGGTGGAGAACTGTTTCCTTGTTTTTAACCACATAGGAGTGAACATATCATAGCTGATAGACATTCTTTTTTCAAAAGAGGTATATTGTCTCCTCATTCAGGAAGCTCGTGGGTTTTCAGCATACAAATGTTGGCCTCATTATCTTCCTTCATTTTACCTTACTGCTAGGTTTTTTTCTTCTTCATCTTTTGCAGATGTCAAAGGTTCTCAGCAAGTCCCAGGATCTCAAATTGTCTGACACACATTTAGATTCACCTGCAATACAGTAAGTGCCAGATCTTTTAAGCTAGTTCTGCATTTGTTCAACAATTGTCTTTTTTAAGTTATGATTTCTTAGTTTCTGGGATTTTTTTAATAAGACATTAGAATTATAAGGTAAATTTAAGATAATTTACTTATGGACAAATTTAACAACATATCACTTAAAATAACTTAATTGTCCAATGAAGAGGGGTATGTTACATAAAGAGTTATGAAATGACCTCCTTCCTGTTGCCTTCCTAATATTGAGCCTATCCTATCCTATGATCCTTCCCTTACATACTCTACAATGATTCTGCACACATACTTGATTATTTTTGGTCAGTCTCTTCCCATTCCCATTGACTTGTTTCCACTAAAACAATATATTTTCCAATCTTCAAGGCTATAGCCCAGATCTGACCAGCTTATCCTAACTCAAAAACTTTCAGTGGTTCTCTACTGCCTTCGTGATAGAGATACAAATTCTGTAGCCTGCATTTAAAGCACTCTGCCACTGGTTCCAACCTACCCTTCTAGCTTTATTCAATATTCTAACTTTATTTAATTTCCTGACCTCCACAGCTGAAAGTATTCTCTCCTCAAATATAACTAGAGTATTTTATTTGGATTTCTCTTTTGTCCCTATTATACCCCATTTTTTTCTCTCCCATCCCTCAGTAAAAAACTAGAGGGCTGGGTTGGCTTTTTAAAAAAATTCTATCAAATTACCTTACCTGTAGTAGGCACTCAATAAATGTTTATTAAACTGAACATTATGATACTACAGTGTTATAGAATGGAATAGTATAAAGAATTCATGTGCCAGTCTATATTGGTAGAGGTGATTTCCTTTTTGGTAGTTCCCTATACCAGTGAAATCAGAGAGAGAATGAGGAGGGGAGGGAAAGAGGGAGACAGAGAGGGAGGAAGGGAGACAGGGAGGAAGGGAGAGAGGGAGGCAGGGAAGGAATAAAGGAGAGAGGAAGGAACTCTAATATAAAGTAACATTTAAAATGTTATAACAGGCAAGATATTTAGGTGATCCTTTGTATCCATCAATTCACATTGAGTAGTATATGATGATGCTGCTGATAATATCATGGTAAAGTCCTGCCTTGATGCGTGATGGTGCCATGGACGTAAACAGAGGCTCCTGATGTCTGTGCCCATGGAGCATAAGCCTCTGGGAGGCCTCACTAATCTTGAGCTTTGTCCTCATGTGACCAGCCCAGCTAAGTTTTAAGAGGCTCCTCACCAGGTTTGCAGAGGGTTGATGGGTCTTGTACCATAGCAATTCAGGAAGTTCATGCCCTGAAAGAGCAGTTATGCTTTGCCTCAATGTAGGGAATATGCACATAATGTTATATCACGGATCACTTTCAGGTTTGTAAAGTGCAAGTCTCATAAACCCCTGTAAGTTAAGCAGTGCAAGTCATCTTATGGCCATTTTTTGGGTGTGTGGGGTGTTCAGGAGGTCTAGCAACTCTGGTGTGAGGGTTTGCCGAGCACTTTCAGGGCTACTCATCCAACTGGTGTCCACTGATTCACCAAACTCTCACCTGTGGTTCCAAGAAGCTGTAGCATGTGCAGCAGCCACACTCCAGTAAACTGTCTTGGCAGAAGGGCTAAACCAAGTCAAGGGTAACCAACAGGTCTCAAACCCAAGTTAGGAGGATGTCTACCCCAAGTACATGAAGACTTTCCCCAGAAAAATGAGTGGATGAGAACAATTTATTTCAACAGCTGTAAAGGCAGGTGAAGCAGGCACTGTGGAGAGCTCAGAGCTTAGGCATTGAAAACACCAAGGCCATCCACTGCATCCTGGGCTATTGCCAGTCATCTTGACTTTTGTTTTGTCACTGGACTTTGATGGCTTAAGAAGAGAAAGTAAGGCTGATGACTTGGTGCAACTCTGCCTCACTTAAATCCAATTCACACACAAGTCAAGACATCACCCATGATGTCACTAGTCCTCTTCAGAAAGGAAGCAGAAACAACAATCCCCATTTTATAAATGAAGGCTAACCCCTCCCCTTCGGTTTCTGACTCCATTTCCCATTTCCTCCAGGATCTTGGTCCCCAAAACATCCCTTCTCTCTCGTTTTCATTCTCTCTTCATCAAACTCCCAATAGATATACACAGTTCTCCCAAGCCAGGCTTTTGCTTCACACTTCCTTGCCCTCGATCTCTCATCCTTTCCCCCCATTCACAGCTAAACTCCTAGAACTCGTACCTCCATTTATTCACATGTCAGCCCTCTGCAATCTGGTTTATGATTCACTGCTGAGTTTAAACTGCTCTCTCCAAGGTTTTCAATCCAATTACCTTTTCTCAGTTGTCATTTTACTAGACTTCTATTCAGCTTTTGACATCATCAGCTATTTTCTTCTCCAGAATGCTCTCTCCTCTCTTGGTTTCTGAGATACTATTGTACCTTACCACACCTCTCCTCCTAGTTCTATGACTATTCCTTCTCCATCTCCTTTGCCAGGTCATAATTTTTCTGTCCATTAAGTGTGGTTGAACCCCAGGGCTCTGTGCTGGGCCCTCTTTTTTTTTCTAAACTCTTTCTTTTGGTGATTTCATACCCTACTCCCCTTCCCAGTCTGCCCCCATGGATTCTATAAGTTCAGAGTTGAGGGAAGGAACTAAACCTGTAATTTCACTGAGATAGGGAGCTCCCAAATGAGGAAATCCCTTCCCCTGGTACAGGTCAGAACCTTCTCTGCCATTTATGGTCTTGAAAAATTTCCAAGAGCACTGAGGGGTTAAGTTACCCAACGTGACAGCCAGTATGTATCAGAGGCAGGATTTTACCTAGGTCACCCTGGCTCCCGACCTAGCTCTTCATTCACTGCATTACACTAACTCTAATATTCATGCATTCATATGGCTCCAAGATATCCAGCCCAAATCTCTCTCCTAAACTCTAATCCCATGTTACTTACTGCTTCCTTCATTGCCACCCAGATACCTAAAACTATAAAGTCCTTAAAAACTTGTCCTTCTTGCAAAGTTGACTATTTCTTTTTTAAGAGTTCCTGTGTTAAGGGTCCAGAATATCAAGGCAATTAATGAAAAGAAATGCTAGACAAGGTGGCCTAGCCATACCAGATTTTAATCTCTATTATAAAACTACTTGGTACTGGCTGAAAAAGAGAGTAGTGGATCAAGAATAGATTGGGTACAAATGACTCAGTAGTCAATGATTATAGTAACATAATGTTTGATAAGCCCAAAGACCCCAGTTTTGGGGATAAGAACTCACTATTTGACAAAAACTGTTGTGAAAACTGGAATATAATATGGCAGAAACTGGGCATAGACTATCTTCTAACACCGTACACCAGAATCAAGTGCAAATGGGTACACGACCTAGGTATGAAGGCTGAGACTGTAAATAATCTGGGGGAGCAAGGAATAGTTTACCTGTCAGATTTATGGAGTAGGGAAGACTTTATGAACAAAGAAGAGTTAGAGAGCATTATAAAATGTAAAATGGATAATCTTGATTACATTAAATTGAAAAGTTTCTGCACAAACAAAGCCAATGTAACCAAGATTAAGAGGGAAGTGGGAAATTGGGAAAGAATTTTTACAACCAGTATCTCTGATAAAGTCCTCATTTCCAAAATATACAGGGAATTATGTAAAATCTATAAGAATACAAGTCATTATGAACAGGCAATTCTCAGAGGCAGAAATTAAAGATACCTATAAGCATATGAAAAAATGCTCTAAATCACTATTGATTTGAGAAATGCAAAATCAAAACAACTTTGAAGTATCACATCTCACCAGCCAGATTGGCTAAGATGACAAAACAGGAAAATGACAAATGCCGGAGAAGATGTAGAAAAATTGGAACACTAATGCATTGTTGGTGGAGCTGTGAACTGATACAACCATTCTGGAGAGCAATCTGGAACTATGCCCAAAGGGCTATAAATAATTGCATACCCTTTGACCCAGTAACACCGCTTCTGGGGTTGTATCCCAAAGAGATCATAGAAGCAGGAGGAAGACCCATATGTACAAAAATATTTATTGCAGCTCTCTTTGTGGTGGCAAGAAACTGGAAATTAAGGGGATGCCCATCAATTAGGGAATGGCTAAACCAGTTGTGGTATATGAATGTAATGGAATACTATTGTGCTTTAAGAAATGGGGAGGAGATG
>JAQQSU010015094.1:0-11257 GCA_028627135.1 Pseudochirops cupreus
ACTTTAGTGGGAAGTATCTTTGTGTGCGTTTTGGAGTCCCAGGATTGGTTTAGAGTCCTATTTTATGGGTATTTTGGGGTGGCTATGTGAGAGCTGCGATGTGTTGCTGCTGCTACGCCGCCATCTTGGCTCTGCCCCCTACCCTATTAGAATTTTAATGTTGGATTCTATCTGTGGTTGACGGGGCAATAGTAGCATTGTATATTAAAAAGACATATTGACTTGAAGAAATCCAAGGGCAAATCCAAACCAGAGATTATAGGTAAGGAAAAAAATATGTCTGCATTTTCACTAACCTTTAAGTGAAATTTAGCATTTCCTCTAATTATAATTTTTTAAAAAAATTTTTGAGAAAGGATCCATAAGGATTCATTAGATTACCATGATACAGTAAAGGTTGAAAATTCCTGCTTTAAACCCTTTGAAATCTGTTCTCCTAAAATCCAGTGCACATGTCATGTGATTCCAAGATTCCTGCTTTTTCTCTATCAGAAACTCCAGGAAGGACTAGTTACTTCTCCACAAAGTTTCCACCATTTCTACCCTTGCAGCTAGAGTTGGTGAGAATCAAGTCCAGAACAGTATTTCTCCATGTTTGTTTTATTGTCTTTTGACAGATGAAACTATCATTAAAACAAGACAATTCTTTATTAGTTGGTCTGCTTTGGGTACAGAGAGAGCTCTATCAAATGTCTAGATAACTGAAAGTTCTCTTCCTTAGAGAATGTCTCTGTGCAAAGTTTGGGATCCTCATAAATTCCTTTTTTTCTGCCTAGATAGAATATTCCACTAGTGATATTTCTTCTGTTTCTACTCAGTTTTTATCCAAATGGTTTGCATCATGCTCCCTGATCTGGTTCTGGATTTCTTCAACTGAATATGTCTATTTAATACACAATGCTACTATTATCCTGTCATCCACAAAAGTTGGTCATCCCCCCCAGCCCCCAATGCACACATGCACTCCTTTTACCTATGCTGATTCTTTTGGATAATGTGTACTATTTCAGAGCTATAGTCCAGTCATGGGTCTTTTCTCTAATTCATTTTGCCTGTTATATATACTTTGGCCATTTATGCACAGATATCTGAGGTCTTTGGTTTTATTACTTTTCTGAACTTTATAGTACTTTGTATATGCACTAGTTATTTGGCATTAGTCATATACTAACTTATAGCATTACTTTTCACATGCGTATTTCATGTCTTCCCAGTAGACTACAATCTCCATGTAGATAGATCATGTCTTATGCTTCTCTGTGTCCCCAAAGAACCTACACGCAACCCAGTGTACATAAAAATTGCTCAATGACTATTCATTGATTGATTATTTTTCTGAAATTTCAGTGAAACTAAACCTAGTACATCTTGGGGCTGGATTAATTGGGAAGCATGAAGAAATTGGCCATGCTTAAGTGTATAGTGGCAGATATCCATTGTCTTTCATTTACATTGGAATAAGACAGATATCAGCTGTATCCTTTGAGAATAATATGCCTATACATTTTTCCAAGAACTTATTAAAAGCCATTAAAGTTTTTCATCTAAACCTGCTATGAACTACTCTCAATTTGCCCCTCTCTCATTTTAACTCTCTCTTGGGGACAAAAATAGCTTATTCTACAAGTTAGGATGAAGCATGAGCCCATTCTCTAGACCTCATTTCAATTACATGACATTGTCCTTCTATTTTTCACCTAGGGCTTAAAGTAGAAAAAATATCTTACAAGATACCAGAGATAATATTTCTTCTTGTTGGACAAGAGGGGAGGGTCTAAAAAACATAATTGGTCTGGAGAATGGTTCCTGGCCTGTTTTTCTCTATTGTTATAGCATATTGCTTGGCAACTCCTTTTCACATAGCCTACATTTGGGAAGAATAAATTTTGCTTCTTAGTATGTACAGATGAGGACATTCTCTCCTGGGCTCTGGCATAGACATTCTTTTCCAGCTAGTGTCTTCAGCACCTCCCAACCTTGCATCACACTTTCCCATTTTAGCAGAGATATATAGTACTAAATCAACTCTGTAATTATGTCAGGAAATGATTTCTGTATCTTCCCACATTATCCAAGTTTCCAATGAAATGGCTTTTTAAACTCATTTATATTTTGCAGGATGAAATGTCTGTATTTCTTTTGGTCTACACATAGAATGCCACTATATTGTCATTCTTCATAAATGACACCGCCGACTTGTGATGTGAGCTCTGAACTGGACTTCAGGGAAGGGCAATGTATTTTTACTCATCTGTACATATTCTCTCACCTTGTGCCTTTGGAGTCAATGAGAGGCCTATTGACAAGACATGGTGACCTACACAACAATAAAACCTCCGTGAACTTGGCTTCCTTACTGTGGTGACTTAATCAAATGGGTTAAATGTTCTACATAAAGAATTAGGGGAATCCTACATAGTACAGAATGAATGATCTCTGGATCATTGAACCTATGATCAAGAAACTCAGTTTTATTTTCCATTCTAGGAAAATACAATATTAATAAGCTCTGTAATGAAACCAAAAATAAAATGACACTTTCCTGCAGCAGCTCTTAGTCACCCTACCTTGTATCAGAGCGTACTAGACTTATGAAAGCAAAGTCAAGAAGAGCCGTGTTCAAATCCTGCCTTAGATTCTTACTAAGAGTGTGACCATGGTCTAGTCATTTAAATCTCTCTGGACTTTAGTTCCATTCTCAATAAAATAAGGATAATAATAGTACCTATATCACAAGGTCATCACAGATTTCAAATTCAATAATACATGCAAAACATTTGCAAATCTTAAAACAACATATAAAAAAGCTAGCTATTATTATTATCATAAAATTTCCAAGTCTGGTTTAGCCCATTTCATCCATTGTGCTCCTTCAAAGAGCTCACACACACTAGAAGATGGCTCACCCACTGTCCCTTTCAATTGAATCCCTTGATTCCATCTTCCTAAACAAAATTATGAGTACAAAGACTGATTCTCTCTCATTCAGCCTTGAAAAGCTACAACATATTCTCCAGAGACCAAAGCTTTTAAAAATTAGTTAGCATGGCTCTAATTAGTGCACATGCAAACAAAGTTCTATTTAATTAGAAAAATATTAACCAATTCTCTTGGCTCAATTATGCCAACTTCACATAAAAATACTAGGAAGGATGCCAATCTAACATACAAATATTTGGAAAATATGGATTATTTCACTTGATGAAACTGGGTCCCAAAGTCTAACTACAAGAATCCAAAGAGGCCCAAGGACTCTCTGTACCACATTACTGAGGACAGGGAGGAATTGTTGGTGGCCTTCTGAACCTAGGACTGAAGGCCTTTTGTGTCTCCTGGCACTAATTCACCATAGAAATGTTAACATTGTTTACTTGTTCTAAGTTCTTCTACACTCAACAAATACTAAGGAGTTACATTCCCATATTTCTAATCAATTCATTGTTGGAGCCCAGGGATAAATTACTGAGACTTTGAAAAAGTCAATGCATGCTTGAATTACTTTAGTGTTTTTTCTTGTCCTAAAATTGATTCAAAGACTGTCTTTCAAACTCTTCCATGATGACATGTCATGATAGTATCATAGAATCTAAGAGTTAAATTCAATCATCACCTCCTAAGCATCTATTCTATGACAGGCACTGTTCTGGGCTCTGGAGATACAAAGAAATATGAAAGTTCTATTGCCTGAAGAGACATGAGAGCACACATAGTGCCACCAACCATCCAAAGCAAGCAACCCTCTTCATCAGATAGCTAACATGCTAGGACTCTAAGAGGTCTTTATAAACTTGACCATTGGGCTAAATAGAATAAAATGAAAATGAATAGTATCAAATGTGTGTTTTTACATTAGTGTTTTAAAATAACATACAAGGACATTAAGGCATAGTTGGACAGCAGTGTTTCTGAGAAGGATATGGGTTTTTTAGTGGATTGCCAGCTCAACATAATTCAACAGTGTGAGAAGGCAGCTAGCCAATCATTCAACAAATATTTATGAAGTACTTACAACACGTCAGGCACTGTGCTAAGTGCTAAGGATACAAAGTGGGGCCAAATCCTAAAGAAGCAAACATTCTAATGGAGGAGACAACCTGGAAATAAGCAGGTACACATATGCGCAAAGTAAAAGAAGGCAAACTAAAAAAGGAAAACATTAGCACTGGGGTTAACCAGGAAAGATGGGATTTCAGCCGCATCTTGAAGGAAGCCAAGGAAACAACAAGCCAAGGAAACAACAGATGAAGGTGAGGGAGCAGAAGATTCTAGACAGAGCAGCTGCCACTGGAAAAGCACTGAGATGGTGCCATGTTTTGTTTGAGTTGCTAAAAGTAGGCCCATGTAGCTACATCAGAGAGTGTGTGGAAGAAAATAAAGTGTAAGGAGACTGGACATGTAGGAAAGAACCAGGTTGGGTTGAGCTTTAAATGACATAGCAATTTATCCTTGAGTCTATAACGAATAAGGAATCTGTGGAGTTCACTGAGTATGGAGGGAAACAATGATCAAACCTACACTTTAGAAGGCGGATCATAGTCTACCACTAAAACATCACATTGTATCAATCACAGCTCCAGTTACCTTGTTGCATACTGTTGTATGGATACTTGTTAAGGAACAAAACTGAATTTTACCAAATCATTTACTCCAAATAGGGGTAGGGGGAACATGTGGATTTATTCTTTGAAGTTTAGATTCAGTCAAAGAGACGTACTTGAAGACCTAGAGAGTCAAATGTGGCCTTGAGGCTATAAGTTCCCTACCACTGTGTTCAAGCCATTCAGAGCATAGCACACTAGAATATCTAAGATGGCAGCCTTCTACTGACTGGTAGCAGGCTTACTCAAAAGCAAACTCGCTAGGGAGACTACATAAACTGCCAAATGGGAGCACCAACAAAGAGAGTCCCTTTGACCCAGCAATACCACTACTTAGTCTATATTCCAAACAGATCAAAGAAAAGGAAAAAGGACTTGTCTATACTAAAATATTTATAGCTGTTCTTTTTGTGGTACCAAATTGAGGGAATTTCAATCATTTCAGTGATGGTTGAACAAGTTGTGGTATATGATTGTGATGGAGTACAATTGTGCTATAAGAAATGACAAAAGATATATGGTTTCAGAGAAACCTGTGAAGTCATATATGAACTGATACAAAGTGAATTGAGCAGAACCGGGAGAACATTGCATGTAGTAATAGAATATTATGATGATGATCAACTGTGAAAGACTTAGCTACTCTGATCAAAACAATAATCCAAGACAGTTCCAGAGGGCTAGTGATGAAAAATGCTATCCATCTCCAGAGAGAGAACTGATGAACTCTGACTGCATATTGAAGCATATTTTTCCACTTTCCTTATTTTTCATCTGTTTGTGTATGTTTTGTTTTTCAACTTGAATAATATGGAAATATGTTTTGTTTGACTTCACATGTATAATCAATATTATATTATTTGCCCTCTCAAAGGGTTGAGGAGGGGCAAGAGGAAGGGAGGAATTTGGAACTCAGACATTTAAAAAACAAATGTTACAATTTTTAAAAATGTAATTGTGAAATATTAGCAAAAATAAAAATTAGCAAAATAAATAAAAATACATTAAAACCAAATTTTAAAACAACCTACAAAGGCTGTCTTGTAGCTGAGGGGAAAGATGGCAATAGGCTCACAATCACCTTGAAATAAATCATAAATCACTCCCACTCAATATTTCTCCCCTAATTCTTCTCCAAGAATTAACTCTCAGTAAATGAAGTTATGTAGAGTTGAGCTACAATCTTGGCAACTCTTTACCAGTTTGTCAGATGGCCAACTCCTCTGTGGTTGACACCATACTCCAAACAGGAGTTTAGAGTCATAAATTTAATACTGGATAAAAAGGAATGGAAACTGATTTTTTTTTTTTAATTTAGAACTTTGGGGAAGTGTACAATAGCATTTCCAATTTCTTGGCTGTAAGAATTTTCAATAGAAAGTACTTTACTATAATTGAGAATTGTAGGGATTTTAAAGTATTTTTTTAAAACATATTTCTCTTGCCAAGTATTTGTTAATTATCCCCATTTAAAAATAGTAATTAACAAGTAAATATGTAACACTTAGAGTAAACATAGAAAATCTTAGTTAAGATGCTTTAAGGCAAAAATCTTCAACTTATTGTGTGTCATGGGTCCATTTGGCAGTATGGTGAAGCCTATGGACCCTTTCTTGGAATATATATTTTAATACATAATATACATTAAAGCTAATTATATAAAAATAAAGATGAATTTTTTCCCCAACCAAATTTTTGTATCCTTTAGGAGGCCATGAATCCCAGGTTCATGGTCTTGCTTTAGAGTATTAGAATCCATTCTAAATGAGATGGGATCACTATCACTATAATCTATATAACATTTAAAGTTTTGCAAAGTATTTTATACCCATCAGTTCCTTTGAGGTAGTTACTACAGATATTGTCATTGTTGCATGTGAAATGTAACAAAAAGGTAAACTGAGGCAATTTTCTGTGTAAGATTATGGTTTATTAGCAGGGGAACTACCAGCCAATAAAACAGGTCAATGGCTTGCCTCCATTTATGCCAAAGACCTTGAACTGAAGATGCAACTCATTTGTACAAATATAGAACAGAACAAAAATCATATCATTGGTTATGGGACTGACAACATCACGGGGTTGGGGAATCATAATTGTTTACATCAAAGAAAGTAAATATAATCCATATATGGGATAAATATCACCTCTCTCTATTTCTAAGGAATACTTTTGTGAATTTATAGGTCCCAGCTGCATCCTGAGGTCAATGACAGGGACCCAGGTATGTAGATGAATTAGCTCCTGAGGGATCTTTTTTTTTTTTTTTAAGGTGGGACAAAGTCAGTCCAGTTTGTCAACTACACAAACCTTTCAGGAAATGCTGAGATGATGTTTTATAAGAGTTCAGAGATTTTTCTTTAACTAACAGTGATTGTAGGAAAACTTAAGCCTTTGGTATCTAATTCAGAGTGAAAGGAGACTGAACTTTTATGTGCATGAGTTTCTTCACTCAGAGACAGAGAAGAGGTTTCAGGTTTGTTGCATAGAATTCAGAATATGGTTACAGAATAAAATCACTTACAGAGTTGAATAAAATATAAAATACAGGATCAAGAATTAATTTTCTCATTATTCCTATTACATAAATTTTAAAACTCAAGCTTAGACAAGTATTTTGCTCATGGCCTCATAGCTACTGTGTGTCCCCCAGGTAAGATTTGTACTCAATGCAGCTAACTCCTTCCACTTTAGACACAATTGGAGAATGTGGCCATTGGAGAAGGAAAGGGAGAAAGCCTTTTTACAGAGTGGAATTCTCTCTGAAACCCAACCTCTTTCCTGTTATTTCATGATCCACCAAGCTCCTCCTGCCTGGCTCTACCTTTTCAGACTTTCTAAGTGAGATTTTCCTCTGTGTCAGCCATACCCCACTAGAACTAGAGACATCTGATTATAGAATCTCCCTTTCCATGCTGCTCTTCTCTCTCTTTGACACCAACACCATGATACAATCTGTTAAAGGAAAAAGACTAATATTTTCTTGGTCTATGGGCATCAGTGTGATGGTACATGTGCCCATAATTGTGGATCAGTTAGTTTTGACAAAAATCTCATTAACCTCCAGCTTCCCTAGATATCAACTCACCCTGTTTTCACTGTGAAACTATGGGTCTATGCTAATTTGCATAATGTTTGGCATGCTAAAGTAACTACTAGGGTGACTTACCCCAGGACAAGACTTGAGAAGCAGGATCCTTACATGGTAATGATAGGAGCACACAAGCTTGAACTGCTGCCAGCTGGTACTGGCAAAATGACTATCTCCTTTGTGTCTGCTTCAGGCATCCTCTCCCCTTCTGTTGGTAACTTCCTTCTTATCCACAGATCAGCTCAAACATTCTATTTCACATTCTGACCCTGGCAGAATAATCAATTCATTCTTTCTTCCCAAGTCTCAGAATCTTCTGGTTTTCAACTAACATGCATTTTGTGTGTGTGTGTGTGTGTATGTGTGTGCGTGCACATGTGAGTGTGTGTGTGTGTGTGTGTGTTTGTGTCTGCATGTGCATATTTGTTTCTCTAAGTGTGGTCCATACTTGCTAGCTAGCTAGCTAGATGGTGGAATTTTTTAGCTATTCCTTTCAACTGACTTTCCATTTAACATCGTAATTATAGCTAACCTTCATTCTTCTCCCTCAAAATGCATATGTTTCATTTATTTATTAGATTCCAGGGCTACCAGAGTAGTACAGTCCCTCCTCACTTCTTGCTCATCTATGACAGAACCTTCTTAGGTCCTCCTTTCTAAAGATGTTCTTACTTTAATTTGTCCTCAACCCCTCTGCCCCATTGCCAAAGTGATTTTCCTAAAATACCACCGTGATCACTCACCTTCTCAATAACTTTGACCTCACTGCTATCTCTAGAATCAAATATAAACATATACGGTTGACATTTGAAGTTCTTAATAACCTGGTCTTTTCCTATCTTTCTAAGTCTTCATACTAAGTACTCCTCTTCCTGCATTTTATGGTCATACCGCACGATGACCTATTTCATGTACCTCACACACATCAACCCATCTCCTATTTCCATGCTTTTGCACACCATGACTGGTGTGTTATTCATCTTTATGTCTGTCTTTTAGAATCAAGGGTAGTCTAGAGCCAGCTGGAACATTCTAGAGAGCCAATTATTACATTTTAGGTGAACTTTCACACATTAGAAATAGGCAAATGCTACAAATCAGGGCTTGCTTTATTAATAGTTAAGAAAGTGTTGGAGGAAATGTTTAAACTGCAGATTAAACTTAAAAGTGTGTTGTGAGTTTTCAGAGAACCCATAGTTAAACATAGAGCAGCAGCCCCCTACTTGGAATCCTTGGCTATCTGGAAGACAGATCCAAAATCGCTTCTCAGTCCCTCTAGCTGCCAGAGCCTTCCTCTCTGTAGTCGAGAGTGGATCAACATTTATTAATGACTTATTATGTTCCAGGCAATGTGCTAAGCATTGGGGATACAAATGCAAAAAAAAAAAAAAAAGACTGTCTCTGCCCTCAAGCTGCTTGTCATCTAATGGAGAAGACACAAAAAAGAAAGCTAGGAGGCAGAAGGCACCCATGGTGAAGTCCAAGAAAGACAAAATTAGTTCAGCCCAGTGGGAAATGAGGAGATGTCCTCTAAGGCTGCTTCCCAACTGCTCTGAATCTACCTTGTACTCTGCACGCACATAGTTGCCTTGTCTACACCTTGCTGTACACATTTGCTTTCCTATTGTCTCCTCCATTAGGTTGCAGCCTCCTCCAGAGCAGGAATTGACTTTCGCCTTTCTTCGCATCCCCAGTGCTTAGCATAGTGTGACTGCCACTTAGTAGGCACTTAATAAATGTTTATTGATTCACTTATTCTCCCTACTTTCTTTTTCCTCAACTTAGAATCATGGTCCTTTAGATATGAGATCTAAAAAAAGGATCATATATTTCAATACTCTCATTTTACAGAGGAGTAAAGGGGCCACTAAGTGGCAGCGAGGTGACTCAGTTGATAGAGCTCTGGGCATGGAATCGGGAAGACCTGAGTTCAAATCCAGATGCAGACACTTATTAGCCATGTGACCCTGGACAAGTCACTTCACTTCTGTTTGCCTTAATCCACAGGAGAAGGAAATGGCAAGCCATTCTAGTATCTTTGTCAAGAAAACTCAATGAACAGTTTTGACACATTATAGTCTATGGGGTCATGAAGAGTTGGACACAACTGAATGATTGAACAACAGCAACAAAAAAGGCCACAGAGGCAGCAAGGCTTAAAAAAGGAAATAGAAATCAGGTCTTCAGACTCTCAGTCAGGTTAGAACATAAGGACTCTAGTCTTACTCTGTCAGTGACTTAACTTTGACTAGTCACAATTACTTCAGTTAGGTGGTACAGTGAATAGAGGACTGAACCTAGAGTCCTAAGTTCAAATCTAGACTCGGACGCATACTACCTGTGCGACCTTACGAAAGTCACTTAACCAGTGTTTGCCTCAGCTTCCTCATCTCTGAAATTGGGGGTGGATGTGTCTACCTCCCAGAGTTGTCATAAGGATCCAATAAGATAATAGTTGCAAAGAGCCTTGAAAATCATATAGCTCTTCAGAGACACTAGCTATTGAGCTTCCATGGAAATACATATATTAGAATAGTTCACATTTACATAACACTTCTTTATGTACAAAGCATTGTATAGTGCAGTGAACATTTATTATGGACCTACTGTGTTGCAGGCAGTGTGCTAAGAGCACTTTCCACAAAAAATTCCTTTGTGGGGGTCATGTTGCTATTGCCCCCATTTTACAGAGAAAAAGCTAAGGCTCAGAGGTACTAAATTACTTTCTCCTGGTCCCAAAAAAGTCACAGAACCAAGACCCAAACCAAAATCTCTTGTATGTTTTCATCTCCTCTATACAGTCTCCCATTTGGTCTGCAGCTTCTTGAGAGAGGGAGAGATTGAGACCATATATGGAAAGTTCATAGAGAGAAAAGTAGTCCAAGCTACTGTTCTTATGGTTACGTAGTCTAATCACTGGAGGGTTATTATAATAAATTCAATTTCTCCAAGCTCTCCTGTAATATATACCATGGGAGTTTGGGGCCTTGCTGAAACCCCTTAGTGCTTTAATGTGCCACCTATAAATAGCACAAATCTGAAGGTGGATCCAACTCAGCCATGTGTAATCTATTTAAAAATAAAGAACATTGTCTGCTCTATCCCTGGGGGAAAAAAATCTATAACAAAAGAAAATAAAAACTTATATGTTACACCATCTAAAGAAGGAAAAGAAGAAAGATATCAATTATATGCACAAACATCAATATATCTGATATATCATATATATCTTATCACATATATCTTAATAATATCAATATATCAAATATCAAAATATCAATTATTCACAAACATGTGTTGGAGGACATTGTTTTCCCCACTTTGTTAATCACTGGTATTTATATATGATGGTCTTAGGATTCTATTCGTATATGTATATATATTTACATATATATATTATATGTATAAAATGTTTATATGCTCACATACTTCAATTTATGATTGCTTCTCATGCCTTAGTTATTAATCTCTGTTGCTTTCTTTGTTCTTGGATTGAAGATTCTTTTAAAAAACGTTTCTGATTTAGATTTTCTAAATGATAGCACAATCAGGCTATCTCCTAGTCCTA
>JAQQSU010015095.1:0-11256 GCA_028627135.1 Pseudochirops cupreus
GGAGGGAGGGAGGGAGGCACCTGAGTTCAATTTCTCTCTCTGCTGCTTTTTAACTGTGCTACCCTGGACAAGTCATTTAACTTCTCTGTGCCTCTGTTTCCTCATATGCAAAATGAAAATAATAACAGCATCCACCTTGTTGGGTGGATCAGATGAGATTGCGTGTGTGTACACATATTTTTATATATGTACATTTATAGACCTATACACATATGCAACACTTTGGAAACCTGAAAGTGCTGTATAAATGCCAGTTATGATAAGATAACGTTATATTGTGGTATTTTATTATCAAAGTTGTGATCCAAGGACTTTCCTGCACTATGCAGGCTCTCCTGACCCAATTCTGCAAGCTTTCCTATTCATGAGTTCACCAGCATTTCTCAATAACTGACTTCTCATTAGCATGATCAACTTATTCCTTATTAGGGCCAAGTCTTACTTTATCCTTACGTAAAATGGGGATAATGTGATTGGCACTGCCTCTTTCTGTGGGTTATTGTGAGGATCAAATGATGTGATTGTGTATGTGTGTGCTTGTGTGTGTGTGTGAATGTGAATATTTCTTTGTGCTTATGAGACCCTATGTAATTGTGAGTTATTCTCATTACTCTTCTTTTTGGTAATATGTACCCTGAAAATCTAAACATGGATAGAGGGTCATATTCAGATAGAAATCTGGGCAGGTGCTGAGTAAGCTTCGTATCACCAGCCGCAGCCAGAAGGGGGGGCAGGGGATGGGAGCAGCTTAGAGACTGCACACACATTCACAAAACATAAACCACCATCTGGAACCACTGGCAGCTGGACCATAGGAGCTCAGGGCCTTCTCGTTAGGGTGAAGGGAGATGAAGGGTTTAATCACAGGCTGGAACAATTCCCCTCGTGATGTTTTCCTATTGCAGTTTCTGTCCCTCTTCATCTGTCCTTCTGTATTTCCCCATCTCTTCCTCTTCCAAGTCTCAAAAAACAAATCCAGTCTATTACATTTATCATGAGACTTTTTTTCCTCCCTTCCTCCCTCCCAAGGGGATTAGCGGTTAATTTAATGTCTGCAAAATGCTTTGAGCTCCTCAGAATAAAGATACCCTGTATAAATAAATAAATAAAGGCTTTAGAGAATCAAGCTGTCCATCTACTCTGACCTGGACATTCAATCACAGAGGGCCTGAATGCAGCATGAACACATCCGGATCAGCACCTGATCCAGCCAGGCTCTCCTGCTCACCCAACAAAGGGTTTTTCCACATGCAATGTAGACAGGTAGGTAAACAATTCCAAATTTGAGTTACCCCTCCTATTTGTAGACATGGGAA
Organism: Pseudochirops cupreus; assembly: GCA_028627135.1. Classification (NCBI taxonomy): domain Eukaryota; kingdom Metazoa; phylum Chordata; class Mammalia; order Diprotodontia; family Pseudocheiridae; genus Pseudochirops; species Pseudochirops cupreus. Next base: position 1,317 of record JAQQSU010015095.1, read on the forward strand.
CATTCCAAATTAGGCAAAATCATGGAAAGATCATAAGAACTGGAAACAGGGAAGGAAGGAAGGAAGGAAGGAAGGAAGCAAGGGAAAGGGAAGGGAGGGAAGGGAGGGAAGGGAAAAGGAAGGAAGGAAGGGAGGGAAGAAAATAAAACATTTATTGAGTCCTTCCAATGTGCTAGGCCAAGTGCTAAGTGCTAGGGATTCTAATAGAAATTCCTGTTCTCGAAGATCTCAAGTTCTAGCGTGGAGCCAAGTCACACGGTAGGTTTCAACTGTAAGTCTGATGATGCTTCGGGTACAACAGCAAAGCAGAAGGCAACGCCTCTTCTTTAATGTCAGCTTCACTGCTAAAATCAGTTTTCGATGGTTCACATTTCTTAGAGCCACAGACTTGGTGGTGAGAGCTTTCTTTTCTGTATCTCCATTAGCTATGACTATAGCACATGCAGGAAAGTTTTCCAGGCTGCAGGTCATTTCTCAGGATGATGGCTGAGGGCACTAGGACTGTAGAACTGTAAAGCCAAGCACGAGCAGCTTTCCAGAGGACTACTGCTGTGAACAGCTATAAGGTTCTGATCACATAATATAAATGAACTCTATTTATTTAGCAGTAAACTAAAGCAAAACTTTCACAGAAACCAAAGTACAGCATTCACAATGTTATAACATAACAACTTATCACTAAAGTGTCCACATAGTTTTCACCAAAGTGGCCACACAGTTTTAAACAAAAGATATCACTCAATTATCCTTAAGGAGCAAGCCTCCTTAAGGGACACAAAGTACAGAGGTCAAAGTTCTCCACCTCTAGGTCATATTGTCTTAATCTCTCAGTCAAAAAGTCTTCTTTTTCCTTGAATGGATATTAGTTTCCAATCATCCTTAATCTCAAATCATCCTGACAGGTACAGGGTACAGAGTACAAAGTTTTCCCACCCCTAGGCCGTGGCCAATCATGATCTTCTCAGTCAGTGCTAAGGAGAAGTCTTTTCATCTTGACTCAAGGCTGGCTCCCAAATTCCATGGTTCCTCTTCCATGGGTCCTGCCTGAATCTACCCAATTGTCACCTGGATTCACAGGTAGGCAGCTCTCAGCTCCTTGTCCAGTTCCATATTGAAGCTCACCATGTCCAGTCCACCTCAAGTCCTTCACAGTTTCTGTTTCTGGGAAGACAAAGCTTAATAGAGCCAAAACAACATTCATTCACATTTCTGGCACCATCATCAATTCACTATCTGCTGTGAAATCAACACAGATTCACAAACAAGGTCTGAGAATTCAATACAGACCTACAAACAAGGTATGAGAACTCAATACAAATCATCAGTATAGTCCCAGGATCTCTGAAACCCTCCTCCAGAACTATAAACAGACAACAAAAAAATCTTCTTTTGGAGCTTGCAGTAAGGTCCCAGGGCTTCTGTACAAAGTATTATAAACAAAAATCAACACAGAACAGACAAACAGAGTGCCACCACCACAAGTGTTCCCTTCTCAATTCTGCCCTCTCCCAGCTTGTGCTCAGCTTTTTATCTGGTCATTAGTTCCTCCCTGTTCCACCTACCTCTTATGTCCAAAGACTGTTCCTGTCTTTGCAAGTCCCTCCCACTGTGGGTTTCACAAGTTCTGCTTATTAACAAAGACTTGATATAATCATGGGCAAGGCTCAAAAGAGACTTGAACTGAAACAAGGTGCTAAATAATTAAATAGCTGAAACAAGGTGCTAAGTACTTCTTTGCTGGCCATTACAAGGACCATGACCAAGTCATTTACTCTATTCCCAATTTCAATTTCCTCATCTGTTAAATGGGGGTAATAATAATTTTACTACCTGCTGCAAAGAATTGTTGCAAGGAAAGTATTTTTGCTGCAATTCTTTTTTATTATTATTATTTTTGGAGGGAGGAAGGTAGGGAAACTGGGGTTAAATGACTTGCCCAAGGTCACATGTCTAGCTTTTGTATTAAGTGTCTGAGGTCAGATTTGAACTCAGGTCCTCCTGACTTTGGGGCCAGTGCTCTATTCACTGGGCCACCTAGCTGCCCCATGCAAATTCTAAAGTACTTGATAAATGGCACATGATATGGTAGAAAAACGATTGAATTTGGAATAAGAAGATCCAGTTTCATTCAATTACTAAAAAAGGCCAAGGTCTCCCACTGCATCCAGGACCATCTCCAGTCATTTTGATCTATATAGTACCACTGGACCCAGATGACTCAGAGGAGAAAGTGAGGCTAGTGATTTTGCCCAGTCCCTTACTTAAATCCAATTCATTTTCATGTTATGGCATCACTTCCCTGATGTCACAGTCCTCTTGAGAACTAAGGACAAGCAACAACAATAACAACCCAAGTACTCGACTCTCCTAAATTGATTAAAGACTTGTCCATACCTAGTTTACACCTTTAATTGATTGATTTGCTAGAAATAGCTGGGGATTGTTCACATTTCTCTTAGTTCACACTTCTGATTGCTTGCTTTTAAAACTCAATGAAAGGAAAGGAATTGTAAATATATCAGGACTTGTACTTACATTAATTGCTTGAGGGGTGTAGACCACTCATATTAGTATCTGTAAGCAATTATTAGGTATCTAGAGGCTGTACCCTTGGCCTGGTATGAGTTTGACTAGATGGTCGGTGGAGTCCCTAAGATCTAAGGATATGGTGACTGAATGGGGACAGATGAAGTGCATCCCCACTGACTTGAGTCATATTCAGCATAATAAGCAAGATAATTCAGGGCTAATTAAAATATTTTTATTTGAAAAGAGAATGTTAGGCACACAACAGGTCCTCAATAAATATTTACTGATTTGTTGATTTTGTAAGAGCTTTCTAAAATTATATTCATGGCAAAGATGAAGATTTACAGGGAAGGAAGGTTACTTGAAAAACATAATACTTTTTATTTTAATCTGACTATAGAACCTATCTCCCTACCTCCCTTCCCCTTGTTGTAATACTTGCTCTTCTGTTGCCGTGGGGATATGTTGTTGTTCAGTCATTTTCAGTCATGTCTGACTCTCTGTGACCCCATTTAGGATTTTCTTGGCAAAGGTACTAGAGTGGTTTGCCATTTCTTTCTCCAGCTTATTTTACAGATGGGGAAACTGAGGCAAACAGAGTTAAGTGACTTGCACAGGATCACACAGCTAGTAAGTGTCTAAAGCCATATTTGAACCCAGGTCTTCTTGACTCCAGGCCTGGTGTTCTATCCACTGAGCTGCCTACCTGCCCTGAAGTGGGGATATAATGTGGTAACCTCCATTTTGGGAACACTTCTCAATCCTCTTCCCTATGAAGCTCACCTAAGAAGCCAGCCCAGCACCTGTGTTCCTGGTCCCCTAGGAGAATCATCAACAAAACAGACCTAGCCCACCAGAAAGTCCCGCTAAGTAGAACACCACAGTCCCTCACCTTTATCTAGGAACCAATCAAGGGATTTTTACTGTTTGGGTGACTGACAGGTCATTAATCAACACTACCTTTTGGCTTCTGTATTTTCCCTGCTTGTGTAGCAACTAAAGTGTGGTTTCCCTCTGGTTACAGTTATGTTGTGATTTTTATCTATATAAACCCTGAGAAAATCATCTTGGGGCTGCTCAATTTGGGTAAGCTTGACCCCTTGCAGTCACTGGCTCATTAAACTCCACTTAAAAAATGAATAATGGTCTCACTAGCTAAATTCTCATTACAAGAATAGCTAAGCTTTAAAAGTAACCTATATTCATATAACATTTTAATTTCTCAGTGGGACTAGGCTTGCAACAATAACTATTATTGTCCCCATTTTAAAGATGAGGAATTAAGTTTTGAGAGGTTAGCTGAACTGTTTGTGGCTACAGAAGTAGGCAACCAAAATGAGATCTGAGTATAGGTCTCTGGGTAGTGTGCACACAGTCTAGGTCCCTAATCCAACTAAATAGCATCGGTATCTAATCTCAGCCAATATCAGGACTTTGTTTAAAAAAAATCATATCCCTTCTCCTTTCCCACCTACAAAGTAGGCCTCTAAGAAAATGTGTGTTTTTTTTTTAATCTTCTCTGCAGAAGTAGCAAACTATGTCTGCATGCATTTACTGTCAGAGGTAGTTGATGTTAGTTTTACTGAATGTGTGTGTATGTTTGAATCCACTTTTTTTTAATATTCTTCTCTGATCTTATCTAAATGAGTATCCAGGTATGGAAGTCACCTCATGAGGACTAGATGAATGGATTATTGTAAAACCTCTTCAAGAGCACCAGTCTGAGAGTCAAGAGGACCTGAGTTCAAATTGGGCCTCAGACACTTGACACTTACTACTTGTGTAACTCTGGGCAAGTCACATAACTCTGATTGCTTCACAAAAAAAAAAAAAAGGGAGAAGAGCTTCTCCACTGGGGAGAAGGCCACCAATAAAATAATTATTCCAAGTCTGGCTATCTTACCAGCAAATATATACTGGCAGCTGTTTGGACATGCATATTAAAGACAAAAAATAAAATGCCTAATCAGCCATCTTGCAAACTGCTTTATGTTCTAATGAACTTTAAATATCAGCTTCCCTGAGATTATAATAGTAATTACATGTTAAGTTAAAGAATTCTGTTTTAAGTTTGTTTAGCTAAATATGCACCTAAGAATTTTCTGTGATTAGTATTCCTTTTGTGTATAGGAAATAAATACCTGTCTCATATGTGATCCATATCGGGCATGGAGAACCTTTGTAACTTTCCTTTTGAGAGAAACTCTAGACATGAGCCTAAAACTATTCATTAAATAATTTTTCTCTTGGAACCCAGAGTCAGGATTTAATGAGTATAAGTATATGAGAGAAAGGAGCCTAGTTCCTATTGGGTTCCTCCAAGGTGGAAACCTGTAGAAAGCAAATGCCTGGGTTCTTTAGGAAAAAAAGAAGGTCACAGTACCCCAACTCCCTAGATCCAGTAGTGTTGAGTTCTTTTTGGTGTTACATATGTAAAGTACTTAACAAACTTTAAAATGATTTATTATTAATATTATTATGAGAAATTAACTCTAGTTATCACAGACTTCATTGTAAATGTACTATACAAATGATACTTCTCATATTTTAAAAATGGTCTTGAAGTCTATTCTTTTAAAATAGATGTACGAGTGAGGTTACCTATTTGAGTGTTTACTCAACATTCTTGAAATTAATATTTTTTGGGAGTGGGGCTCTCCTGCTACATATAACATCATAGGATAAGTGATATGAAGGAATTGAATCAATCAGATCTGGGCTCAAATCCTATTCCTAATATTTGCATAGTCATGTACTTTTTTGAGCCTCAGCTCTGTAATCTGTAAAATGAGTATAATAGTGCTGGATTAGGAGATCAATAAAGCTTGTTTCTGCCCCAATACAACTTCTGATAAGCTAGGGTTTGCCTTTCAAGGAAAAGCTAAAGCTTCTTTATTTTTTTTTTGGAGGGGGGAAAGCAGGGCAAGTGGGGTTAAGTGACTTGTCCAAGGTTGCATGGCTAGTACGTGTTAAGTGTCTGACACCAGATTTGAACTCAGATCCTCCCAACTCCAGGGCCAGTGCTCTATTCACTGCACTACCTAGCCACTCCTAAAGTTTCTTTATTGCTTAGAAACATTGTGGTCTATCAGAAAGAAGGCTGAATTTTGAGTCAAAGGTCTTAGGTTCAAATCATGGTTTTGTCTTTATTTCATATGTAAAGCTATGAAAGTTGCTTAACCTTTGGGGACCTCAGTGTCTTCATCTGTAAAATGTGGGTGCTAGACTAGCAAGATGCAATGATTAGAATCAGAAAGTTCAATCTAGGCAAATCTCACCAATGACACTGACTTTGGGCAAGCCACTTCCTCCCTATGCCTTGATTACCACCTTAGTTGACCATTCCATAAATTTTCTTAGCCTAATTTATCAGACCCCTCAAACTAGGATTACTACTGTTCTGTAGTTCTCTAAGATCTATGAAACATTCCAAATACATGATGTATCTCTCTCTCTCCCTCTCTCTCTCTCTCTCTCTCTGTCTCCATCTCCTTCTCTCCCTCTCTTTCCCTGTCCCTTCTTCCTCCCTCTTCTTTTCACTTCCTGTTGGTCCAAATATCAGCCACCTTTCTGATTAAGTTTAGAAATTTCCTTTTAACTCCTAGCAAATCCTTGATTTTTTATCTCATCTCAAATTATTTCTAGGTTATATCTCAAGACAACCTGCAAAGGGTTGTGCCAACCAGCCCTCTGGTACTGAGGAATTTTGTTGGTCTTCTGATTGCACTAAAAAGTTATGGCATAGGAAGGAAGGAAGGAAGGAAGGAAGGAAGGAAGGAAGAAAGGAAAGAAGGAGGGAAGGAAGAAAGGAAAGAAGGAGGGAAGGAAGGAATAAAAAGGAAAGAAGGAAGGAGGAAATGGAGAGAGGGAAGAGAAGGATGAACATGGGGTAAAAGATATTCTTGAAAATGATAGACTCAAAGAGATTACAGCAATTTAACATGAGAATATGACCAGGTGGGATTTATATCAGGAATGCAGAGCTGGTTCAGTATTAGGGAAACTATTACCATAATTGACCATATGAATAACAAAAACAACAGAAATAATATTGCTATCTTAACAGATACAGAAAAAGTTTTTGATGAAATATAGCACCCATTCCTATTAAAAACATTAAGAGAACATTCGAATAAATGGAGCTTTCCTTAAAATGGTAAGGGGTACCTATCTAAAACCATCAACAAGCATTATCTATAATAGGGATAAGCTAGAAGCCTTCCCAATAAGATCAGGGGTGAAACAAGGATGCCCATTATCACCAATATTATTTAGTATTGTACCAGAAATGTTAGTTTTACTAGTAAGAGAAGAAAAAGAAATCAAAGGAATTAGAATAGGCAACAAGTAAACAAAACCATCACTCTTTGCAGATAATAAGATAGATAATCCTAAGAGAATCAATTAAAAAGCTATTTGAAATAATTAACATTTTAGCAAAGTTGCAAGATATAAAATAAACCTACATAAATCATCAGCATTTCTATATATTACCAACAAATATCAGCAAGAAAAGACAGAATGAGAAATTCTTTTTAAAATAGCCATAGACAATATAGAATATTTGAGAGTCTACTTGCTAAGACAAACACAGGAATTATATGAACACAATTACAAAACACTTTTCACACAAATAAAGTCAGATCTAAACAATTGGAAAAATACCAATTGCTTATGGGTAGGCCAAACTAATATAATAAAAAAATGACAATTCTACCTAAATTAATTTACTTATTCAGTGCCACACCTAAGTATCTAACAGAATTTATCTGGAAGAACAAAAGGTCAAGAACATTAAAGAAATTAATGGTAAAGGAAGGTAGCGTAGCCATACCAGATCTAAAATTATATTACAAAGCAGTGGTCATCAAAACTACTTGATACTGGCTAAGAAATAGAGTGGCAGATCAGTGGAATAGATCAGGAACATAAGACACAATAATAAGTGATTATAGTAATCTACTATTTGATAAACCCAAAGACTCCAGTTTCTTTTCAGATAAGAACTTATTATGTGACAAAGACTGATGGGAAAATTGGAAAATAGTGTGGCAGAAGCTAGGCATAGACCAACATCTCACACTGTATACCAGGAAAAGGTCAAAATAGGTACATGATTTACACATAATGGGTGAACCATAAGCAAATTAGGATAGCAAAGAATAGGTTACCTGCCAGATCTATAGAGAAGAAAAGAATCTATAACCAAACGAGAGATAGTGAACATTATGAAATGCAAAATGGATAATTTTGATTACATTAAATTAGAAAGATTTTCCACAAATAAAACCAACACAACAAAGATTAGAAGGAAAGAAGAAAGCTAGGAAACAATTTTTACTGGCAGTGTTTCTGATAAAGGCCTCATTTTGGAAATATAGAGAGAACTGAGCCAAATATATGAGAATACAAGTCATTCTCCATTTGATAAATGGCCAAGGGATATGAATCAGCAGTTTTCAGATGACAAGCTATCTATAGTTGTATGAAAAAAATCCTCTAAATCACTATTGATTAGACAAATGCAAATTAAAACAACTCTGAGGTACCACCTGACACCAATCAGATTGGCTAATATGATAGAAAATGAAAATAATAAATGTTGGAGAAGACATGGGAAAATTGGGACACTAATGAATTGTTGATGTAGTCATGAACTGATCCAACCATTCTGGAGAACAATTTGGAATTATAGCCAAAGGGCAAACTGTTCATACTCTTTGATCCAGCAATACCACTACTAGATCTGGATCCCAAAGAAATTATGAAAAAGAGAGAAGGATCAACATGTTTATAGCAGCTTTTTTTGTGGTGACAAAGAATTGGAAATTGAGGGAATACTCATCAATTGAGGAATGGCTGAACAAGTTTTGGTATATGGATGTAATGGAATACTATTGTGCTATAAGAATCATGAACAGATTTCAGAAAAATCTGCAAAGACTTACATGAACTGATGCTGAGGGAAGTAAGCAGAACCAGGAAAATATTGTACACAGTAATAGTAACATTATGTGATGCTCAACTGTGATTTACTTGGCTCTTCCCAGTAAAACAATGAGCCAAGATAATCCCAAAAGACTCATGATGGAAAATGCTATCTACATCCAGAGAAAGAACTATGGAGTCTGAATGCAGATTGAAGTATATTATTTTCACTTTTTTTGGTTCTTTTTTTATTTTCCCCTTTTGTTCTGTTTTTATCTTTTGTAGTATGAATAATGTGGAAACATATTTACATGACTGCATATGTATAACCTATATCAGATTGCTTGCCATCTTGGGAAGGGGTGATAGAAGGAAGAAAACATTTGAAACTCAAAATCTTATAAAAATGAATGTTGAAAGCTATCTTTACATGTACTTGGAAAAAAAAATACAATTTACCAAAAAGAAGGAAAGAAGAAAGGAAGAGAGATAAGAGAGAATGATAGACTGTGAGCAACAAAACAGGATGGTGGAAAAAGAAATGTATTTTGACTCAGAAGACCTGCTCAGGTTAGATTCATATTTCCAACGTTTCCTAACATTGTGTGGACAGACTTGTCATTTCACCCCATCTGATCCTCAGGCTTTTCATCTTCAGAATGGGCAAAATAAATCTTACAGGACTTAAATAAGCAAGCCATAAAATTCTCTGGAAATGTAAGCTATGACCATTCCTCCCAGAATAACAAATTGGGCTCCTTATGATTTCCTAGTGCTACCCAATTGGACTCCCAAGTAAAGGAGTCCTTCCTGGAAGGTCTGGGGTAGTTAGAGTTGATTTATATGAGACTTAACACAGTCAGAATAATTGGCCTGAGCTGAGGATGAAGCAACAGATAATTTAGCTTCTGCATGACCTTTTTTCATCTGCATTCTATTTGTTTCCCATCTCCTTGCCCTAAATTGTTCCTAGTTAATTGGTAGCTTGTCCTCCAGTCAGAACACCTGTTTTGAATTCTGTGTAATGCATTATGAAATAATCTAGTTTCTGTGACGTCGCATGGTTCCCATGGCAACAGGTAATGTCATTTTTTCCAAAAGAACAATTCAATTTCCCAGTTTCCAAATGCGTTGAAAGGATGCAAACATCTAAGGTCAATTTCCAGGAATATGATTATTTAAGACAATAAGGTATGCCAAGAATGGCTAGCATTTATCTTTTTGGTGGTAGTTGTTATTCTGGTTTTTTTTTTCCTCCTTACAAGGAAAAGTGTCCAAGATTTTTGAAGAGGTAGACCATGTACATTAAAATGTTAGTTCATTAGCTGAGAAAGAATGGAATCATCTCTAATGCTGAAGTCTAAATCAGTTACCCCAGACTCCATGGAGACAAGACAATCAGTGGTTCACTTAGCCCTACACTAGAAAACCAGAAATGCTCTCATTCCATATGGGTCATCCAGGAGTGCAGAGAGCTCTCTTG
>JAQQSU010015096.1:0-11256 GCA_028627135.1 Pseudochirops cupreus
TTCTGCTTGTATTCTCTGAAGTTCAGGGTGCTGACTTTTTCCCTTGAACTAGGGAAATGATATAGGTCTGATTAAAGTAAGATTTTTAACCCATTTTGAGTTGCTTTCCTTTAGAAAAGCAGATCAAAGAACCTGTGCTGGAAGCCATTCTGGGAATGCTAGGGTGCTTGCTACTACACTCTGACAGCTTTCCGCTTATCATTTCTTATAGCAGAACAGCTTTCTTTCCCAATTGAAAACCAGAACTCGTTCAGCCATTGCCAACTGATAGTAATCCTTTCAATTTCTAGTTCTTTGCCATCATAAAAAGAATAGCTATCAATATTTTGTATATATAGATCCTTTTCCTTTTTTTTTTAAATTTCTTTGTGAAACAGACCTAGTAATAGTATTCCTGTGTAAAAAGTTATGAAAAGTTTTTATAGCCCTTTAGGCAAAGTGACAAATTGCTCCCCAGAAAGGTTGAATCAGTTCACAACTCTACACACAGTGCATTAATGTCCCAATTTCCCCACATCCTCTCCAACATTTATCATTTTCCTTTTCTGTCACAGTAGCCATTCTTATAGGTGCGAGATAGTACTATGAGTTGTTTTAATGTTCATTTCTTTAATAAATAGTGATTTAGAGCATTTTTTTTCACATGACTATAGATAGCTTTGGTTTCTTCATCTGGAAACTACCTGTTGATATTATTGGCCATTTATCAATTGGGTAATGACTTGTATTCTTATAAATTTGACTGAGTTCTCTGTATTTTGAGAAATGAACCCTTTATAAAAACAACAACAAAAAAACATGCTGTAAATTTTCCCCCCAGATTTTTTTGTTTGTTTTTAATTTGTGTGTGTGTGCAAAAGCATTTTAAATTTAATGTAATCAGAAATACTCTGTCTCTTCTTGATAAATTCTTCCATAATCTGACAGGTAAACTATTCCATGCTCCCCTAATTTGCTTATGGTATCTGTCACACTTACATCTAAATCATGAAATCCACTTCCATTTTATGGGTGATTTTATCTCATTCACATTCACAGTTTTGATTACTGTCTTTGTGTTTTCCTTTATTCTTCTCCCATTCCTACTTCCCTGTAGGGTGAGATCAATTGCTGTACCCAACTGAGTGTGCATATTATCCCCACTTTAAATCAATTCCAATGAGAGCAAGGTTCAAATCTTATCTGCCACCCTATCATTTCCCCATTCATTGTAAAAGCTCTTTTGTACCTCTTTTATGAGATGATTTATCCCATTCAACTTCTCCCTTCCCCCTTCTCCTAGTGCATCTCCTTTTTTCACCCCTTAATTTTTTGGGGGGGGGGATCATTTTTTAATCATCAACTCACAACTGTGCTCTGTCTATATATACCACTTCTAACTGCCCTAATAAAGATAAAGTTTTAGAAGACATAAGTGTCATCTTCCCATGTAGGAATACAAATAATTTGACCTTATTGAAGCCTTTATGATTTCCTTTTCCTGTTTATCTTTTTGTGCTTCTCTTCATTGTTGTATTTGGAAGTAAAATGTTTATTCAGTTCTGAGCTTTTCATCAGAAATGCTTGAAAGTCCTAAATTTCATTAAATATCCATTTTTGTCTCTGAAGGATTATATTCATTTTTCCTGGGAAGGTGATTCTTGGTTGTAATACTTGCTCCTTTGCCCTCTAGTATATCATATTCTAAGTCCTATGATTATTTTATGTAGAAGCTACTACATCTTGTGTGATCCTGACTATGGCTCCATGATATCTGAATTATTTCTTTCTGGCTGCTTGAAATATTTTCTACTTGATCTGGGAGCTCTAGAATTTGGTTATAATGTCCCTGGGAATTTTCATTTTATGACATCTCTGAGTAGGTAGTCAGTGTATCATTTCTATTTCCATTTTCCCCTCTAGTTTCAGGATATCTAGTTTCGGGACAGGAGTCAGGGAGAGGGCTTGTAAATTTTCAGTTATTCCAAGGTGGTGTGATTTAAGGAGAGGTAGGGTCACTACTCTTCTGACTTGTGATCTGTTCTGCAAGTGACCAGAAATTCTTTTTTTCTGTCTTGGAATTTTTTGATCTTCCTTGTCAATCTTAGCAACTTTCTCTGGTCAGGATATCAGGTTATTTTCCTTGATGATTTTTTGAAATATGCTGTATAGGCAGTTTTTTTTGTTTGTTTGTCTGTTTTGTGTTTAATCATGCCTTTCATTTAATTCAACAATTCTTAAATTATCTCTCTTCAGTCTGTTTTCCAAATCAGTTTTCTTTCCAATGAGATGTTTCACACTTGTATTTTTTTTCATTCTTTTTATTTTATTTTATATTTTCTTAATGTTTCATGGAGTCTTTAGCTTCCACTAACCCAATTCTAATTTTTAAGAAGTTATTTTCTTCAATGAGCTTTTGTATCTCCTTTTCTACTTGGCCAATTCTGCTTTTCAAGGCATTCTTCTCTTCATTAGATTTTTTGTGCATCTTTTACCATTTGGCCCATTCTGTTTTTTTAAGGTGTTATTTTCTTTAGTTTATTTTTGAACCTCGTTTACCAAGCTGTTGACTCTTTTTTCATGGTTTTCTTACATCATTCTCATTTCTTTTCCCAATTTTTCCTAATTCATTTTGGGTCTGAGACCAATTCATATTTTTATTTGTGACTTTACATATAGCTGTTTTTGTTTTGGGGCCTTTTGTTTGTTTGTATGTTTTTGTCTTCTGAGTTTGTGTTTTGATCTTCCTTGTCAATCTTAGCAACTTTCTCTGGTCAGGTCCTTTTTTCTTGTTTCCTCATTTTATAACCTATTTCTTGACTTTTAGCATTATGTTAAAGTTGGTTTCTGCCCCTGAGATGGAGCAGACACTGTGCCAGACTTCAAACTTTTTGTACTCCTGTTTTCACAGCTAATTTGGAGGCTGGGACAGGAGTCAGGGAGAGGGCTTGTAAATTTTCCGTTATTCCAAGGTGGTGTGATTTAAGGAGAGGTAGGGTCACTACTCTTCTGACTTGTGATCTGTTCTGCAAGTGACCAGAAATTCTTTTTTTCTGTCTTGGAATTTTTTCCAGGGTCTTTGTTCCTGGTAGTGCTCCTCCTCACCCTGGGACTGAGCCCCAAAAACACTTATGGGCAATACAATAGAGTCCTGCATCTAGCACAAGCAAAGGGTTCTCTATAATCTCCTTGTAATCAATTGTTCAATCCCCTTATTATCTGTTTGCTAAGAACCCTGGAAGCCACCATTGTCTACTCAGGTATCCCCAGTACCTGCAGTTGGCTTATCAGAACATGGCCTGTGCTGGCGCATCATGTGTAGACTATACTGTCACCCAAGTGAGACAAACATTTCCTGACAACCTTTTTAGTTATATAAATCATTTTAATTTTTTCCCTCTTCTACTACTTTGGAATTCATTTTGAGGTGTCATTTTTAACATTGTTTTAAGGGGATTTTGAAAAAACTCAGGCTAGTGTCTGCCTTTACTCTGCCATTTTGGCTCTTACCTTCTCCCCCTGATTTTAAACCTTTTGATTAGTTTGTGTCACATTTCTGCCATTTTTAATAGTCTTTACTGACAATAATAGAACATTTTATTCTTGACTTAGGGTTATCATAAGAATCAGTTGCTATGCTTTGTAGTAACACAGTGACACCTTCAGGGTTATTTGAAGTATATACTCTTACATTATTGCTAAATAACCCCAGCATATTGTGTTTTTTGAGTCCTTGGTTTGCTTTTTTTTTTTTATGGTTTTTTTTCCCTTTTAAATTTGCTTTCAGACTGTTAAATCTTGCTCTTTTTTTCTCATGCTGCCAGAAAATTTTCTATAGTAGCTCCTTATTCTTTTTCTGACTTTTTAAACTCCTTGTCTGCTATTGTCTTGGCAATCAGATAAACAAACTATTTTAACTGTTTGTAAAGTGTGATTAAATAGGTTTCTGAGTATTGGTATTAAATAATAAAAATATTCAAATCAGTCTATGATCACATCAATTAAGCACTTCCCAGAAGATATGCAGATCACAAATCCATTTATCACTACTCATCTAGGGACAGTCTAGTTCATGTTCTTCTAAAAGTTCATCTTAGCAAGTCTACCAAATATGTTTCCTTCATTTCTTCGGAAATCATGAGGGTCCCAACAAAAGATTTACTTTGCCCATCCATTTGTCATCCCACATAATCGGCTAATCTTCTTTTCCTGTTGTAGTAATAATGTTCTTTATTCCTTTTCTTCTTCTGAATTCCACTTTGGTCATATGTTATTTTAGCCTGTTCTCATTTGTCCTGCACCTCTCCATTATCCTGTGTGTAATACACTTCTTTAGTTCTTGGCGGAGAGTGACTATTCTGCATCTTCCTGGAGTATACCAATATAGGTCAGACATTAGTACTGAAAAGTTAGGATCTTTCTTCCATGGAAATCTTAGGTTCAGTAAAAGAGCTTAACATTTTCCTCAAAGCAATTTGGCCCAAATCCTTCTGTTGAAGTCTTGGCCTAGCCCTTGTCTATCTACTGTTTGCTAAAGATATGCATTCTGTCAGACAAGCCTTGTGGAGTGTCCAAAAGCATGTTGAAGTTTATGTAATTGACATTGGCCATGCACTTGGCGTTTCCTGGATAGATGGTCAGACTAAAATCTTCCATAAATCTTTTTAGCGTCCCTGGGATTGATGTTAGTTGTAGACAGGAATATTTGGAGCATCTCATCATCCATAGTGATGTGCTGGCATTGATGATATAAAATAAGTATCAGAAAAGTGTTCATCCTCTCCTTGGTGCAGCCAAGTCACTTCTCATCAGTAAACTGAAGAATTGGACAGTGCTTAGAGATTTCTAATAATAATAACACTTTAGATTGAATGATTAACCCTTGGAGAGAACACAGAATTATTAGATTCCATGTGGAATTTCATATGTATAAGGAATAAATATGACAGATATATCTGCTAAAGATCTTTCCTTGAAGATTAGGGGAAAGTCTATGAAAAGATACAGACAACAGAGAAAAATATAACACTATGCTTTGTTAATTAAATGCCACTAAAACGATCTTATAATAGTATTTATTATTTACAGGAATGTACACAGTAAATATGTAAGGCAGCTGTAGAAGTGGTGTAGTAACTATGCCTTTTCTTCCATTAAAAAACATATAAACAATCCTTGTTTTTCTTTACTCGTATTATAGATGACTATAATTAAAGATTTTGCAACTTATTCACAAATATAAGAGTACTTTTCTAAGATAAGCAGTTTGTTCCCTTCATCTAATAGAATAATAGAAACCGTGTTATTAGTCTTATCTCCTTTTTTTCCTACAGGATTGGTAAGGTGGTAGATCAAAGAAAAGCTATGGATAGAATTTACCTATATCTGAGAATACCATTTGATGGTCTCTTATGAGTCTCTTCTGGGAAAGCTGGAGACACATGGGCTAATTGATAGAACAACTATTTGGATTCAGAACTAATTGTATGGCCAGACTCAAAGGATATTCATTAACATCTTGATGCCATGAAACAATGGAACTTCAATTTAGAAGTGAACAGGTCTTCTGAGGTGTTCTAGATCAAGTGCCCATTTTACAAATGAGGAAACTAAAACCTACCAATGCAGGGCCCAGGGATCTATACTTGGCCCTGTGCTATTGTTTTTTCTCAGTGATTCTGATAAAAGCATAAATCACCTCCCTATGAATTATGTAGATTAGGAAAAGTTGGGAGAGATAATTAACAAACTATGTGACAGACAGGATCTAAAATTATCTTGAATTAGGTTAGAAAATTTGACAAAATCTAATAAGATGACATTTAATACGGATTTAATAGGTGTTCGTATTGTCTCTCATGCTCTCTCCCTGGGTCACATGGGACAACTCACTTAACTTCTCTAGGTATCAGTTTCCTCACCTGTAAAATGAGTTATTTGGACTAGATGGCCCCTAATGTGCCTTCCAGCTTTAAATCTTAGATCAGTTGATTACGGGGAAATAGTCTAATGAAACAATGTGGAAAAATTGTAAATAGATACAGTTGTTCATTTCCCTAGTACCTTGATTTTCTTATTCTCTAGCCTTTTGTTTCCTTCAAGTCTCAACTTAAATCTTGCCTTCTATAGGAAATGTTCCCCAATCCTCTTAATTCCTATGCCTACCCTCTCTTGATTATTTTCTATTTATCCTATATATAACTTGTTTGTACATAGTCATTTGTGTGTTTTTTTGTCTATTAGATTATGAGCTCCTAGAGGCAAGGATTTTTTTTTGGGGGGGGGGAGCTTTCCTTTGTATATTCTGTGCTTAGCATAACATGTGGCATATAGAGGCACTTAAAGCTTATCAATTGTGTGACTGATGTTGGAGAGACTCTAGTATATCATTCCATGTTATTCTTTGCATCTAGAAGTAGTGAGGGTGCATTCTGAGACTGAGAGCTTTCTATAGGGGAGGAGACTTGAAGATACTTGTTGGTTGCTGTGGCTGCAACTGCCACTGATGTTGCACCCTGAATTAGATTTAGGGAAGGATGGAATGAGGAAGATTCTGAAAAAAGAGACCTGGGAGAGAGACAGGTCATTGTTATAAATACAGACCAGAGATCAGGAGAAAGATTAGCAGAGCTAGGAAACATCAGCCACTGAGAAGATGTGGCCAGGTGACTAATCCCACCTTGTGGAACTCTTTTCTTTTTTATTTCCTCTCTTTTTGTATGTAGAGTTGATTTGTCATTTGTTTCTATAATTCCCCTTTATTCTCCTGTTACCTCAGAAGCAATGTGAGTGGTCAAGAAGAGCTATGGGAAGAACATCTGAGCTAACCAATTTCTTCACCATATTCAACCACTTCTTTGCATTTTGTTATGTGTCAGTCTTTTACAGTTGCTCACATTAGTTTGTTTTGATTAATTGCATAGCCAATAAAATGTCAATTGCCTAGGTCTTCTAAATGAGATTAGTGCACTGAGAACAGCAAATTTTCCAAATGTGGGATGGGAGCTGAATTCGAATCATAATTCTAGAATTCTTATTGCACAGTGATTTTTTTTCATTTTCTTCTTTCTATACTCCTAATAAATTTTGAATATGACTGGCATTGTCTCATGATTTCTACAGAGCTGAGGTGATAGGAAGGAGAGTGATATAAGAATATATGTCAGAATGTCTCTGGACAGCTTTGGGGATGCTGCAGCATGTTAAAGCCTGCCAACATTAGTTAGCTCCTTTCTGATGAAAGTATTTGGCTGGTGGCTTGATTGGTGGCATTACCTGGCATATACACTGCCCATCCTAGTTTGTATCTCAAATGAATTAGTGATGGAGTGTTGTAACAACAATGAGATATTTACATCACTTATGGTGACTATAAATGTGCTGGTGTACTTGTGAATCACAAAATGTAACAGGCTCTCCACACAGAGGACATAGCCAAAGCCTTTATTCAAATACCAGAAAACCGAGTACCAAAACCAGAAGGTCAAAGTAATTACAGTAGCCATGAAGTTGGTACATATAGTCAATGCAGTGAACACCTAAATTCCTAAGCCTTCAAAACAAAACAGGCTACCTCAGGCAAAGATCCTTCTCCCCTCACCCACAGTAGCTGCTTACTTTCCACGCTATTCGCTCCCAGCAGTTCTCATTCCCAGCAGTTCTCAGCAGAAGTTTTGGCTGGCTCTCAAAAGTCCTCAGCAGAAAAGTCTCAGCAGAAGTTTTGGCTGGCTCTCAGAAGAAGTTCTGCCACCACAAGTTCTGTTTTCCAAATCTCTTCCCTCTCCATCCTGTGCCTCTCCTTATATATATGGTATTAGCTCCACCTGTCCTGTCCCTTCCTGTTATGTCACCAAGTTCATCTCACTGTGGGATTCACAAGTTCTGGGTCTTAATACTTGACACAATTATGGACTTTAAACTAAGTGCTACCTGTTAGCTTGCCAGTACAAGGAGCATGGAAGATCTTCAAATCCTGTTACCATTACAGGTGTTTCTGTATATCATAGAAAATAGCCTAGTATGGAAGGCTTCTGATACTCTAGCATCAGAGACATCCACTAAGTGTACACCTAGACTAACCCTGCCTTCTCCTATTAAGAGGGACAAATATGAAGTCTTACATTAGGATTAAAAAGTCAATTTCAGAGATACAAAATAAAGGAGGATAGCACTTTGTTTAAACAGAACTCAGATTTTTAATAAATTAAAAGCTTACTATAAAGTAACGGTGTAGTGGGATAAAAGACTCTTCAATTTGATGTTGGAGACATGGTTTCCAGGACTAAGAGTGTTCTTAATCATTTTACTGTAGTCAGCCCCATTGTGAGAACACATGAAGAACCATGATCCATTTTAGGCATCAATCAAGGAGTATTTATTAACTCTTGCTATATGGATGACACTGGGGATACAAAGAAAAGCCAAAATAGATCCTGCCTTAAAGAAGTTTATATTCTTTTGGGGTTCTTATCCAATTAAAAGTTTGAGGTGGAAACTGCACAGTGCCCAGAACAAGGTAACCATGAAAATGAAAGGCCTTACGTTAAGTTTATGTGAAGATTGAGTGAAGGAATTGGGCATTTTTATCCTGGAGAAAACTCAGAGAAGATAACATAACTTATCTTTAAATATTTGAAGGACTGTCTTGCAAAAGTGTCATTAGATGTATTTTATTTGACCTCAAAGGACAGAACTAGGAGCAATTAGGAGTTTCAGAGAAGCAAACCTAGACTTGCTATGAGGAAAAACTTCCTAACAATTAAAACTATGAAAAAATGCAGTGAGGCTGCTTATGGCTGGGTGGATGCCCATTTCCTGCAGTTCTATAAACAACGTCTGGATGACCATTTGCCAGGTGTCTTGTAGCAGGGATTCTTTCTTAGCTATGTGTTAGACAACATGAGAGCCAAGGTCTCTTAC
The DNA here is from genome assembly GCA_028627135.1 of Pseudochirops cupreus. Lineage (NCBI taxonomy): Eukaryota > Metazoa > Chordata > Mammalia > Diprotodontia > Pseudocheiridae > Pseudochirops > Pseudochirops cupreus. Next base: position 8,899 of record JAQQSU010015096.1, read on the forward strand.
AATTCTGAATTGCTTTGATTCTGTGATCCATATTGATAAATAGTTTGGAATTGCAAAAATAGTTTTATCTTAGAGAATTACAAAATGTTTTCTCAACTAAATAAGCAAAAATCTTTTACTGCCTCAAGGGTAAAATATAGCAGAATCCATAAAATAAGGAAATGCAAGTTGTAAATTAATAAGAATTGAATCATGGACAATATATAGTAAGCTTAATGGGAGACACAGTAGGAGATAATGAATCTACCTTGATTAGAGATTACAGAAATCTTAGCTCTTTAAACAGTGGGAAAAACACTAGTATAAATTCAGAAACTAAGATGATGCCATTGATTAAATCACCAATTACGGTTATAGTCTCCTCTCTCCCAAATATTCATCAAATCTAACTCTGCTTACTGCCCAAGGCTGATAACATCAATGCTGACATGGCTGTTAGCCATTTCATTTCTGTCTGGAAGGAAAACATTCATAGCTTTCTAATTACCTTTTAAAGTTACTTTTTTTTTTCAGATGAGTAGGTTTGCAAGCAGCTGGCTGATTTTTGCACTTCTAGATGAAATTGCTCTCTCCACACTTCCAAATCCAACCTGCTAGTTTTAGAATCCAGTTGAGAACTGTGACACCTTAAAATCTTAACATTATGGGACTATGAGAGTTCATCATCTTCTCTCTAAATCTCTATACCAGACTGTCTTAAAATATCCTAGAACAGCATAGTCCTATGCTGTATTTTAAAATGAAAAGAAAAAGTTTTGTCTTACACATTCTAAACATTTTTGTTGTCTCTCCCAAGTGGAATAAAGTCCCTAATTCTCTTTCCAAAGGAAATCTTATATGTGTATGTGAGTATGTGTATGTGTGTTTATATGTATGTGTATTTTATATATATATATATATATATGTATATATATACATATATATATGTATGTATGTATGTATATATGTACATATTTACAGAGACAGAGGCAGAGAGACAGAGAGAGTTTTGATCCAGACCTATGATTTCATCTATATGAGGAATTTCAAATGAGGAGTTAACTCTCCAGTATTTTAATTTGGCAACTAATCTGAAATTTATAGGCTTAGTGGGCTTTTAGACCACTGAGTGGTTAAGTGACTTGCCCATATCTTTTGGAAAACATACATTAACAGAAGACAAAAAGATATGACTAATAAAAAGAGTATTCAATCTTAAAAAGTTAATCAACAAATGAAATCAAGATAAGCATAAAACAAGAAACCTTGAAAATTAGAGAAACAAACTAGAAAAAAAAAGACTTTGAAATAGTAAAGAAAAGTAAAAGCCTTTTTTTAAAAGACTAAAAGAATTAAAAAAAAACACAATTGTAACATTCTGATTAAAAGAGAGAGAGAAATCAAATTATCCAAAATAAACAAACAATGTATTCTTTGTCTCGGCCCTGCTGCATTTCATGCTAAAATCCAATGAGTATACATAAATCTAGAAAGAAAAAAAAAGATCTAGATAAGAGTGGGCTCAATAAGAATTTAACTAGATGTAGTGGCAAAACTGCAGAAACTGAAGAGAAATATTTGGAAAAATAAGGGTACAAAATAGGAGAGAAGGAAAAATCCAGGGATATGTAGGCCCTGTTTTGACAATTGTCAAAGCAGTCCTAAATCTATACCACATGTAGTTTTTTAGGGATAAAAGTAATTTCAGGGAGAATAAATCATATTTCTTATCCACGAAGAACCTTAAATTATATGGGAATACAATTATTGAGGCCTGGGATGAGCAACTTTGTGGGGAACATAGGGAAGCAGGTGGCGACTATGCCACTATAACTGCTATTGGGTATGATATCTTATCATGTATACTTGATTCCTGTATCCTTTGATGATTCTTAATAAAAATAAGATGAACATTATTATAATCTGAAGAGGTGTTGAATCTAAGATTAAGGTAGAAGATGAGACACTTCAGGACAGATTTGTAAGGACAAATGACAGAAGAAAAGATATGAATGATCAGGATCTACTATTCAAACATATAAAAGAAACAGGAAGATTGCCTACAAAATAGAACACAGACAAATTAACAGAAGATGAGGTAGAAATCTTACCTGAATCCCAGACAATGAAATTGAGTAAGCTAACAAGGAAATGCTGGAGAGAAGATCTTGTGTCCAGATGGATTTTTACAGGTAATGTCAATCAAATATTTAAAAAGCAACGAATAGCCATTCTACAGAAATTGTTTCTTTTTAAAAATCAAATGGGCACTCTATCAAATGATTTTTATTAAACACGTATGATCCTGATAATTGAAATAAGGAAAGATAAAACAGAAAAACTTATATGTACGTTCACTAATGAATATTGCTGTAAAAC
>JAQQSU010015097.1:0-11256 GCA_028627135.1 Pseudochirops cupreus
CTCCCAAAGCCTGTTCTCTCCTTCCATCATCACAAAATAAAAGTTTTTCCTAGATTGGGTAAAGCTGGAGTGGTGGTCAATTTAGTTTTCAAAGTCTCAGAAGCTTTCACCTGGTAGTCTGGGCCCCACTCTAGACAGAATGAGTCAGGGCCTTGAGTAGCCATTAATGGCTGCAGTCCCTCCCGGGCCTTGGGTTTAATTGGCTATAGACCACAGTGAGGGGACACTTTAGGACCTAGGAGTCAAAAACAAATGCTGGGATGGCAGAAATAGCTCACCCAGGAATTTCCTGATCCAAAACAATTGACTCAACTATCTCCCACACTCCTGAGGGAACATGGGGAGATCTGGGAGGCTTAGCTAGAGAAAATTGGCTTCCCAATTTCACCAACAGGTCCCCTGCCAACAAGGGGACAGGATAAGGAGAGCATAAGGAAGGAGTGTTCAAACAACAGATCCTCAAGTACGCAGGGACTGGGTATGTCTGGAAACATCCCTTAGTTTCCCCTTCCATGCCCCTGACCTGACTGGTCAAGGGGAGGGTAGAAACAATTGGTTAGAACAGAGAACTTAGCCATAATAAAGTAGGTAACCTTACCTTCAGCCATGATGCTTGCCCAGAGTTCAGTGAGATATGAAGAAAGTGGGAGCACTGCCAAGCCCCATGCTTCCCCATCATTCTGAGTCTTGAGAAGACTGGAGGACAGGGTACTGGGAGGTGGCTCTGCCACTTTTCCAACCTTGGGGACAATCCTTCCTCCAATGTCCCTCCTGGTCAGATGGGCAAGGTGCTAGAGGTATCAGATCCTGGGGCTCCCTCTGGGGGGGGGGGTGCCCTGGAGGGGCACTTCTTGGACCAGTGACCCTCCTTGTGACATAGAAAGCAGGTTTTCCCACTGCCCAAGTAACTGGGCTTCCTTGCAGGGGTCCCCTGGAGGGGCTTTTCCTGGCCATGGCAGCAGGCAAGAATCGAGCATGTTTTGTCTCTGGTTCATTCCCTGTGTTCTTTCTCCTCTGCTGCAACCAGGTCTCTGTTATTAAAACTCCAAAGGCCGTCTCCAATGATTGGGCTTGAGGTGTTTGGGGTCCCATTGCCAGTTTCGGCAGTTTCCTCCTAATATCTGGGGCAGACTGACTAGTGAAATACATGGTAAGGACTGCTGCCCCTTCTATACAGTCAGGATCTAAATTTGTATACCTTTTAATACACAAGTCTATCTAGGAAAAGGGTGGGGTTTTCTTGATCTATCTGAGTAACTTCTCAGTTATTCAGTACCATATGGTCTCTCTTCTCTCTACCCTCCCAGATTTGATAATCCCAACCTGGGTCACTGGTGGGAACAGCAGCTGTTCCTGGGGGATATTTTCTGAGGTCATTGCTAGCCAAACGATCCCCAAATTTTGGGGCTTGTTCCCAGATTTTCCTCAGTGGAACAACAGGTAGAGAAGAGGATATGCAAATCACCCCAAGAAAGCTCAAATTGTAGGGATAAGTCCCAAAAGCCTTCAGTAAACTTTGTTGGGTTTTCGGAGAACTTACCCAGCTTCTCTTTAATTTGATTGAGATCTGAAATGGAGAATGGGACATGCACTCTAGTTGTCCCACCAGCTGAGAGAGCCACTTGCCTTAAGGGAAAAATTCCTAAAGGTGTGGTGGGGATATGGGATTGGGAAGGGAGATTGGAAGTCCCACTTTCTGTGAGAGAGTGACTGGGGGGTGCTGGCTGAACTGGATCAGACTGCAAGACTTGGGGATCTGGCTGGCAAGGGGGGAGGTCAGCCAGCACCTGAGGAGAGGAAAGGGTCAGAAGAGAAGATACCTGTATGAAAGCTGTGGGGGTAGGGCCTGAGGCCTGAATGGGTATTGCCTCAGGGGGAGGCACTTCAGCAAGACCAATGGCTGGGACCTGAGCAGGGGTCCCTGAGTGGGGAGGGGCCATGCTGGGAGATGCAGGGTAGGAGATATGGATGGTGTAGGAGGCAGAGAAATGATGGGTGTTGGGCAAGAGGAAAAGGGAAGGGAAACCAAGGGGAAAGGGTTGGGGTGCAGCAGAGGCTGGGGGAGCTGCCTCAGTGAGACCGGTGACTGGGACCTGAGCAAGGGTCACTGAGGGGGGAGGGGCTGGGGCCAAAGCCATAGAAAAGGGGTCATTTAATTGGTCCCCATTGCCCCTTTGTGGAGAGGCTCTAGCTTCAAGCATCTCACAATCTTTCCTGAGAACCATATTCTGAGAAAGTTCAAAGAAGGCCATTTAAGTAGGCAGCTTCTGTCCATGTTCCTTCTCTGTGACAGTATAATTCTAACTACAAGTATTATCTTTTAAAGTCCCCAAAACAGGCCACCATTCACAGTCTTCTAGGCGATACATAGGCCAAAGCGTTGCAAAAAAACCCACCAGCTTTTCCTTTTTAAGGTCTCCAGAGAAACCAAATTTTTCCCAATGTTTTAAAGACAACCCAAAGGCAAACTTTTGGGAGCTACAGGTGTAGAGCCTGGAAGTCCCTTCCTCCATAAAGGAAGGTTCGAGAGTAAGCCTAGAAAAACAAACAAAAAACCCCCACAAAAAAAGTACCTGAACTTTTCCCAGTTCCCTAGCGCTGAGAGAATGGAAAGAATCTGGCTTTCACTTTCAGATGGGCCATCTGTCCTTGTCCTCCACTCTTCAGAAGCTTTGTCCAGGTCCATGTTCTCCAACATAACCAAACAGGACCAAGAACCTGAGAGGTCAGGCTGAGTACTAGACAGCCTCCTAACTGTCTGACCTATTCACCTGAGAGGTCATGCCCCCCCTCCAAAAAAAACCCAACAACAAAAAAACCATAAAAAAACACATAAAACCCCATACCTTCAAGGTACTTGGAGAACAAGGAGGCAATGCAATAGGGAAACAGAGAGGCTTACATACCTTCCAGTCCCAGCTGGAGAAGAGGTTGAGATTAGCAATTTTTCCAGTATCAGGGAACCATAAAAATGATGTGGTTACCCATAAAGAGGGTTGGTTAGGGTTGCTCTGGAGACCCCAAAATACCAACACACCAGGTCCTGCCAAATGAATTCAATTCAAGTCTTTCTCTCAGCCAAAGAAAAGTAAAATTTATTAAAAGTTTGTCATATTGGGTAGACTTTTAAGGAGCCTAGGTATCTGTGACGCTTGATTGGGCAAGCAGGCCAGAAGTCTGTGCTGGGTCATTCTATGGCACTCTCATACCACATGGAGGGAAGATGAGGTCTTATATAAAGTAAGGTTGTGGGAGGAATCTAGGGGTGGTCTAGAGGAGGAATTTGGGGAGGGTCTTCAGGAGGAGTCAGCTGAGGTCAGACTCCAGTACTAAGGGTGGGAGGCTACCTGGAGTTGACAAACAATGGTGGGCTAGGCCAGTTCAAGGGTGGAAGAGGAGGATCAAGGGTGGGAAATTGCTGGACAAGGGAGGGCTAAAGACTTGGGCAGAGCCACAACTTAAGGCCCATGGCCTCAGGCAAATGCCTTATGTAGGAAGATTCAAGGAGAATTCAAGGAGCTCCCAGAGCCTATACCTCAAAGATTCAAGGAGAGCTCAAGGGGACTGCCAGAGCCGGCACTTCATCAGGTTCTACATGTTTGGGGAACTATTCCCTGAGCAGGGAGTCCTTCCCATGGGGCTATAATGCCTCCCCATCCCCACCCACAGTAGCAGAGGTTATTCTTGGTTCTGTTCCTTCTAACAGCCCCTCCCCTCCTACCATGCCCAACTGGCCCCAAAGAACAATCTTTCCTGATTTAAACCAGCTAATTCAAGATAAGTGGAAGAAGGTCCCTGGGTCAATGGAACCTTCCCAGCTTGGACTCAGGACACAGTGAGAGATGACCAAGGCAAGCCATTTCATTTGTGATAGATCCAAAAAGAAAATTCCCATGGATGCCTCCAGCAGAACCTCGACTTCCGGCTGCCGATATCAGCATTGGCCGGGCGCCCCCACGTGGTCGTTGTCATCCTTTACATTTCTGCAGCATTGGCTTTCTGAATTCCTATTGCTTTCTTCTGGCTTATATCACTGTCCCTCCCTGTCCCCTAATCAGTGAGCGATTTTTTAGAACCAGGAGTAAAAAGATGCCAAGGGGCCGCTAGGTGGTGTAGAATAGAGCACAGGCCCTGGAGTCAGGAGGACCTGAGTTCAAATTTGACCTCAGACACTTGACACACTAGCTGTGTGACCCTGGGCAAGTCACTTCACCCCAATTGCCTTGCCTTCCCCCCTCCAAAAAGATGCCAAGAGAGTTTGATAGTCAGTATATGATATCCCACACCCATAGTCCCCCAACTTTATGAGGAAGGGAAGACTAGAAAGTGTTTTTGAAGAGGTGCTGAATGGCCTATGTAATATATTTTGGGGTAACTTTATGATTTTTATTAATTCGGTTTTGTGTTAAGTTGTAAAAGCCACATTTCTTCACTGTTTCTTCCCTTCCCCCAGCTTTCCCTGCCCCAGCCTAGAGGTATTTCCTCCCAAAACATTAACTCTTCATTCAAGGTACTACCTCCTTTTGTCCTAGCAAACCAAACCCATTCACTTGCAAATCAGAATGGGAACATCTCACTTGATCTGACCTCAAATCTGTGACCGCTGGTCGACCTTATGACATTTCAGGGCTCAAACCACACCCCCTGCCCCTTCCCTCCTGCTGTTTGTCCCACTGTATTATGGGTAAAACACATGCACAGTTGATGTCAAGGGTACATGTCCCTTTAAGTATTAGTCACGCCCTGGCTCCTCCCGGGTTTCTCCCTAACTCCACCTTTGTACACCTCATTAGCTTAATGAACTTATGATTGACAGCTTGGTATCTTTAAGAATGCCTCTCTGTCCCTTAGAACTTCCACAGATGGCCCTTCGTAGCTCTTGCCTTTTCTGGCAGGTCAAGTAGGCATTTCAGTAGGCCATCTGCCCACTGCAGAGCGTCACACTTCCAACTTTCTCTGACTCCCCCCTTGCCCCTTGCGAGCTTTTCCTAGCCAGGTTTCCTCACCCTACCCCTTTTTGTCCTGTGAATCAATAAACTTTTGTAACTCTACTAAAAGACAGCTGAGCCTGTAATTCTTTTCAGATGCGAACCTAGAAAGGATTTCTCATTAGAAATCCCCCCAAAACCGATCCTGCATCATTTTCAAAACAACACTTTTACAGAAATACCTTACTTAATTCTTCTTAACCCTTTGAGTTAAGACAGGCAGGTATCATGACCCCTCTCCCCCATTTAACAGATGAGATCAGAGATGGTCAGTCTTAGGTCACACACTGGTCTGGTACTAGGACCCAAGTCTCCTCACTACTACCCCATTGATCTATACTCTCTCTATATATGCTCTATGTATAGAGAGAGTATGTATCTATACATCTCTAACCCAGTCCCAGAGTTACCTAGCTATTAGTGGCAGAACTTGGATCTGAACCCAGGTTTTCCCAATTCCTAGGTTAGTGTTCTTTCCACAATACCACACTGTCTCCTTTTTATTTGACAGATGAAATAATACCATCCTATGCTCCATCCTTACAGGTAGAAGGCCATGTTTTTAGGATGTTCCCTTCCATAAGGTTAGAGGGGGAAAGTGGCCTGTGAAGCAGCCAGGCATATCCAACAGAACTCATTCCAATGCCAGGTCGTTCTCTTCTCTTGGTCCCAGCCTCCCTGAAAGGACTGTTGAGTTGGGCTTCAGGTGACGCATTAGGGACAGAGATATAAATGACCAGAGAATGAAATGGACCTGATGAGGTGCAGGCTCTGGAAGCCCCCTTGAGCTCTCCTTGAATCTTCCCAGTAATCCATTTCCCTGAGGCCATGGGCCTTAAGGTGTGGCTCTGCCCAAGTCTTTAGCCCTCCTTTGTCCAGCAATTTCCCACCCTTGATCCTCCAGTTCCACCCCTAAACTGGCCTGGCCCATCATTGTCTGTCAGTTCCAGGTAGCCTCCAACAATTTCCCACCCTTGATCCTCCTGTCCCACTCTTGAACTGGCCTACCCCACCATTGTCTGTCATTTCCAGGTAGCCTCCAGCAACATAAAAATGATGTGGTTAGAGTTAGGGGTGCTCTAGATCCCAAAATACCAACACGCCAGGTCCTGCCAAATGATTTCAACTCAAGTCTTCTCTCAGCCAAAGAAAAGTAAAGTTTATTAAAAGTTTGCCATATTGCCATATAGACTCTTAAGAAGCCTAGGTATCTGTGACACTTGATTGGGCAAGCAGGCCAGAAGTCTGTGCTGGGTCATTCTATGGCACTCTCATACCACATCGAGGGAAGATGGGGTTTTCTGTACAGAAAAGCTGTGGGAGGAATCTAAGGATGGTCTAGAGGAGGAGTTTGGAGAGGGTCTTCAGGAGCAGTCAGATGAGGTCAGACTCCAGTACTAAGGGTGGGAAGTTGCTGGAGGCTACTTGGAGTTGACAGACAATGGTGGGCTAGGCCAGTTTAAGGGTGGAAGAGGAGGATCAAGGATGGGAAATTGCTGGACAAGGGAGGGCTAAAGACTTGGGCAGAGCCACAACTTAAGGCCCATGGCCTCAGGCAAATGCCTTATGTAGGAAGATTCAAGGAGAGCTCAAGGGGGCTCCCAGAGCCTGCACTTCATCAGACCAGTCATGTATGGAAAGTGAGGAATAACAGATGGCCAGTCTAAGGGCTGCGCTGATATTCCTAGAAAGTTAAAACCTAGAGGAAGACCCCTAGCATGCTCAAATCATGATTCTGCACTGGATTTGAAGCCATAGGTCCTGGATTTGAATCCTGACTCTACTACTACTACTGTTTGACGCTAAGCAACTCCTATCTCTTCTCTGTATGTGGGGTCCAAATCTGTGTGTGGTATGGGGACCCCAAAAATCCCCTCCCCAAGAAAAATCAAAAGTCAGAGGCATCTTGAGGAAGGAACAGGAAGTTTTATTCTCTTCCCTGGCAGGAAGAGGGTGATCCTCTCCATGTTGGGGATCAAGGAGAGGAGGCGTGTTACAAAAGGCAGAATAAAAATTTATACCCTCACAAAGTCAAACCCCCTCCCCCTGGCTGTCCCTTCTCCCATTGGCTAGGAGGCAGGCTTTCAGTCTAGGTGTGAAATCTAATCCAATGGCAGATAACAAAGAAGCCCACTACTATCTCCTGTTGGCAGGGAGGTGGGACAGGAAGCCAAGATATCATCCATGGCCTTATTTGGTAAAGGCCAAAGCAAGGGAGGGGAAAGGGTCACAAGCAAGGGTAGAGGTCAAAAGCTCCTGAAAAAGGGCCTAAAGCTTTTAAGGGTGTGGTATACAAGGGTGGAGGTCTAAAACTCCTGAAAGGAGCCTAATGCTGAGGACAGCAAAGAAAGGGGGAAGGGTCCTAGGTTGTGTAAACCCAGGACTCAGGCCTGTCCAGTCTTACAAAAGTCTATTCCTGGTTTCCAGATAGTTCTTCTCCCTTCTTATTCTGAGGAGTCTTCACAGAGGGTGCAGAGAGTGTACCCCACTCATCTGAGCCTCAGTTTCCTCCACTGAAATGAAAGAATTGGACAAGATGATGGACTTTCCAGTTCTCATTTTCTGCATTGTCCTTTTGTATCTATGCTGTTGTGAGTTTCTGTGGGGATAAAGAGGGTTGTTTGGCAGATCAGCTTAGTGGAAAGGACACTGGTCTTGAAGTTAGGAGGACCTGGTTCAATTTCCACCCCTCCGACACTTACTGGCTATGCAACCCTGGACAAGTCACCTAACCTCTCAGTCTGTTTCCTCATCCACAAAATAGCCTCTGGAGTCTTTTCCAACTCTAAATCTATAATGAATCCTAAGTGTGGACCCTTTTGTTAATTTTCTTCAGTTCAAATGAAGACCTCTCCCCCAAACCCAGGGATGCTCCAGTCCATCCATCCACTACAGTTCTAATTACTGAGCAGAATCAATAGCTTCCCAGGGAAAATAGCCTTTAGGAATGACCTCAATAGATGCATAATTGCATGTATTAACATAATTGAGTCTTCCCTTTCCATTGTTTCCTGCCTCTGAAGTGGGATTATCATGCCCCAGGAAACAGATGGAGTGGCCCATACTTACTTTCATTTGAATCGCAGAACCCATAGAGTTGGGGGGGGGAGGGGGGAAGAATGGGGAAAGGGGAGACTTACCATCTAATTCCATACTCTCATTTTACAACAAATAGAAACCTAGGCCCAGAGAGGGGAAGGTACTTGGCTGAGGTCACACAATGAATTGGCGACTGGTCTGGTACTAGGACTCAAGTCTCCTCACTAGTATCCCATTGATTTATATACTCCCTATATATACTCAAACAAATGGGACCCAAATTCCTTTGGGGTAAAGGGTGAAGGTCTCAGCTTCTGAAAGTGCTTCCTGCTGGCAAGGGGCGTAGAGCTGTCCCTGCCTCTCTGAGTCCCATTCAAGGGAGTCAGACTTCACATTCAAAGGGTCAGACTCTGGAACACACTTGATGCCAGGTCCAGGCGGAGCCAAGATGGTGGCATAGGAGCAGCAAGGTACTGCAGCTCCCACATAGCCACCTCAAATACCCATAAAATATGACTCTAAACAAACTTTAGGGCTCTAAAACTCACACAAATACACCTCCCACTGAAGGCAGCTCGGCAGGAAGAGATCATCTCATCACTGGGAGCTGAAACCAGCCCAGCCTGAAACTGCAGCTTGGCTGGGGGGTGGGGCGGGGCAGCCAGGACTAGCCGCAGTTGGAGCTTCAGGAGAGTGGATCAGCGGCAGCTGTGGCAGTTTCCAGAACTATCAAGCCATAAGGAAAAAGGACTAAGTGAAAGGTCAGTGGATCTCAGCTAAACTTGGGGGAGAAAAGTGGTCTGGCCAAACTGCCTCCAGGGCAAGGAAGCAGCAGAAGCAGCGGCCCTGCAGCTGCCTCGTCATAGCTGCTTCAGAGCCCCTGGCCTGCAGACTGCAGGTGGGCGAAGCGATAGTTCAGAGGCCAAGTGCTCTTGCGCTGAGCTGCCTGGATCCTGATCGTGGTCTTGGGTGGTGGTCCTGGGGTGTGTTTTCAGCGAGCCAAAGCTGGTAGGGGCTGCAGCAGCCTCCTAAAAGCACCGGCAGCTGGGAAAACCCCAGCGATTTGGGACAGAGCTTTCCCCTCTAGAAGCAGAGTTCCACAGAGCTAAAAAAAATCATTGACTGACCATCATGAGCAGGCAAAGGAAGCAAAGTAAGAACAGCAATCAAACTCTAGATTCCTTCTTTGGGGAAAAGAAGGATCAAAGCAGGGAACAGGAGGAAAACAACACAGTCAGAACTCCCGCACCAAAAGCTTCCAAGAAACATGAAGATTGCCTAAAAGCTAGAGATCAGCTTAAGAAAGATTTTGAAAACCAAATGAAAGAAGTGGAGGAAACGCTGGGAAGAGAAATAAGAATGATGCAAGAAAATCATAAAAAGAGAGTCAACAACCTGACTGAAGAAATGAACACCTTAAAAAATAGATTAACTCAAATGGCAAAAGAGGCCCAAAAAGGAATGAGGAGAAGAATGCCTTAAAACAATCTGAATATTGTGGAAACACAATTAGGATAACCCAGGATCTAATAGCTTCTACCCTAAGGGATCGAAGGTCCTGGAATATGATATTCCAGAGATCAAGGGAGCTAGGATTAAAACCAAGAATCACCTACCCAGCAAAATTGAGTATAGTTTTCCAGGGGAAAATATGGTCATTCAGTGAGGTGGAGGACTTTCAAACATTCTTGATGCCAGGTCCAGTGGGCTGGAGAACTTGGGGCTTAAACCCTGGAGGAGACAAACCTGGCAAAGAGGTTAAGCAAACAAAGACCAAAACAGGAACAAAAAAGTATGGTGAGAACAATTTCCCTGGTAGGAATTAAAGATGACTATGGCAAGGCCAAAATGCTGCCAGATATCCCTTTCCTTTCCAAATTGCTCCATGGACATTTGGCACATGGAAAGCAATAGCAGCTTTTCAAAAAAGGCAACAACTCCCAAAGCCTGTTATCTCCTTCCATCATCATAGAGACTATTGGGTAAAGCTGCAAAGTCTCAAAAGCTTTCACCTGTTCTAGGCCCCACTCTGGACAGAATGAGCCAGGGCCTTGAGTAGCCATTAATTGCTCCAGTCCCTCCCAGGCCTTGGGTTTCGATGAGGGGACACTTTAGGACCTAGGAGTCAAAAACAAATGCTGGGATGGCAGAAATAGCTCACCCAGGAATTTCCTGATCCCAAACAATTGACTCAACTATCTCCCACGCTCCTGAGGGAACGTGGGGAGATCCAGGAGGCTTAACTAGAGAAAATTGGCTTCCCAATTTCACCAACAGGTCCCTTCCCAACAAGGGGACAGAATAAGGAGAGCATAAGGAAGGAGTGTTCAAACAACAGAGCCTTAAATATGCAGGGGACTGGGTATGTCTGGAGACATCCCTTAGTTTCCCCTTCAATGCCTCTGACCTGACCAGTCAAAGGGAGGGGTAGAACCAATTGGTTAGAACAGAGAACTTAGCCATAATAAAGTGGGTAACCTTGCTTTCAGCCATGACGCTTGCTCAGAGTTCAGTGAGAGATGGAGAAAGTGGGAGCACTGCCAAGCCCCATGCTTCCCCATCACTCCAAGTCTTGAGAAGACTGGAGGACAGGGTACTGGGAAGTGGCTCTGCCACTTTTCCAACCTTGGGGACAATCCTTCCTCCAATGTCCCTCCTGGTCAGATGGGCAAGGTGCTAGAGGTGTTGGTTCCTGGGGCTCCCTCTGGGGGGTGCCTTGGAGGGGCACTCCTTGGACCAGTGACCCTCTTTGTGGCATTGAAGGCCGGTTTTCCCTCTGCCCAAGTGCCTGGGCTTCCTTGCAGGGGGTCCCCTGGAGGGGCTTTTCCTGGCCATGGCAGCAGCCAAGAATTGAGCATGTTCTCTGTCTCTGGTTCATTCCCTGCGTTCTTTCTCCTCTGCTGCAACCAGGTCTCTGTTATTAAAGACTCCAAAGGCTGTCTCCAGTAATTGGGCCTGAGGTGTTTGGGGTCCCATTGCCAATTTCTTCAGTTTTCTCCTAATATCTGGGGCAGACTGACTAATGAAATACATGTTAAGAATTGCTGCCCCTGGGGGCGGAGCCAAGATGGCGGCGTAGAAGCAGCAACACATCGCAGCTCTCACATAGCCACCCCAAAATACCCATAAAATAGGACTCTAAACCAATCCTGGAACTCCAAAACGCACACAAAGATACTTCCCACTAAAGTCAGCTCGGCTAAGAGGAACCATATCAGCACTGCGAACC
>JAQQSU010015098.1:0-11256 GCA_028627135.1 Pseudochirops cupreus
AGTTTTCCTACCATTAGACTGGGTTAATTATTCTCTTTGAATATTCTCTTTTGTTCGTTCATTATGAACAAATAAATTTTATTATATTGTTCACATTCCTTTTTACTTCTTTTGTTGATTTAATAAAATTTTTCATTATTATTGTGTATGGAATAGGGTATTGTTGTTTCAATATTTCTCTTTTATGATGGACATTTTTCCTTGCTTCCTTTTACTTTTTAGTATTTATTCATTGTATTAGAGTTTCTTTTTCTTTGTTTATACATTTTTTTCAGACTGTTTTTCCGTGAGATTTTTCTTGTAAGCTTTCTTTACTGTCTATTCTTTATTGTTCATTATTCCTTTGCTTTATTAGACTCATTTCTTGCCATTTTGTGGTGAGAGGGAGACCTCAGGAGCTAGAGTTTAAAGATCTCACTGATGCATTACTGCAGATTTTCCCTTAATTCTATTTACCTACAAGTCCTTCATTTCTAATGGTAAAAATGGTAACATGAATTTGATTAACTTTTTCCAGTTGTATATCATTTCTTTAGGCATTGTACAAATATTTCACAATTTAGAGTAAAGTGACATGTATTATCTAAAAACTGTGTGATTCTTAGTCATCTTTGCCAACTTTTCTGCCACTACCCCACCATTACTGAGGAAATACAAAGGGGAGAAAATGTAGATTTCATATCTCTCTTTTACTCTAGCTTGAGATTCTCTCATCTGAATGCATGGAATATGACCAAACTACATCAATGCTGAATAAATACAAAAATGATCAAATTAAATATCATCTTCCCTATGACATCGAAATTCTAGTGTCCTTCTCTGAGGCAAGGTTGCACCCGAAGTCCTTTGACCACAACACTGTTCCCTATACTCTCTCACGTCTTAAAGCTCCTGTCTTGCCTTTATGTCTGGGAAAGAGGTCATGGCCTTCTAGGTGATCTTTGTGAACCATCTAACTACTACCAGGCCAAAGACATCCTTTCTCTCTTCTTATGTCTAGTCCTCATGTCCATGTCTAATAAAATACTATGGCCATGCTATTAGGTAATACCAGTCAGGGTCATAGAAATATTTTGCAATCTAGAATTTCCTTGGCTACATATTTCTCCTGAATTCCAATACTAGTGGAAACTATTTCCTGTACATGTCAAAGGAATTCACAAATTGTGTAGGTAAGACCATATATCCATATAATTGAAGTCCAAAAATAATTGGCAGTGGATTACTGATCTTAAACAATTTTCTTCCAGTTTCCTTGCTAACAGAGGGAAATGCTGAGTCCATAAGACCTTTCAGCATGGTGGGAAAATTACTGTCCATCCCCTGAAATATCATGGCCACCATTTTTCTAATCCCTCAACATAACTACACCAATACCCAAAGCAACAATTGTTTGCTTCTTTTTCTTTCTATTGCTTGGTCTAGATCCATGCCTCAGTGTTATGCATCCATCCAAGAAATATTGTTGTTTCACATGGAAGGAGCAATAAGAAAAGACATGGGCATTATTATATCACCTAATGAGCAGACCAGATAAATTCTTCTTTAAAATATATTAAAGTTTTATGATTAATGAGGAAGAAATGGTAGCACTATATTCTTTAGGGCAGCCCCATTTGCCAATAATTGCGTATCTAATTTAGAAAAAAAACTAATTTTCATGAGGGATAATATACAAAATAATAGGTGATGAGGAGACACATATTTAATAGTTTTAGGTCATTTTCCTCCTGCTGTTTTAAGAGTTAGCTAGAAGGTATCCACCTCTACACATACAGAAACATAAGGTTTGCCTATAGCTGCCATGTTTTAAACACAGGTCCAAAGTATGTATGTGATTATATTTAATCCATTCCTGCTCTAATCCCTAGTTGACTTGAACCTTCTTTTGAGTAATTTGAATCTCTTCCCTAAATATCCAGTACAAAATGATTCTCTCATAATTCAATCCATATGATAATATCTGCAAGCAGGATTGTCTGGAAGACCTCACCATTAATAGTGACTTTATCTATGATTGGGACCTTTACATTGTATATGAGAGTAGCAGCCATCTTTGGGGAGCATAGTATGCTTCTTTGGCTATGAATAATCACAACATTCTTGGACAGTCGTATATGTCGTAGCTAATAAATAATCTTGTATTTTCTTAACATTGCTTGAGAAAAAACTTTGCAGAAAAGCACATTTAAGAATTTATTTTGCCTTACAGAATAATTTTTGAATACAACTAACTTTAAAACAGTTGGGATTTTGTATTGTTTCTAATTTTCAGTCAATTTCACATGTATACTGTGGAAAAACATATTTGTGAGAACTTGACTGTTCATATTTCAGTACAAACTGGTATTGATAATGTGTATTTTCTCTGACATGCTTAAAGTTCCCCCTGTTCTATTTCTGTATAATTTACACATATTCAATGTCCATTTCTAGTTCATCAACATTTGGATAAATTCCAGAGAAGTTATCTGAGGCTGATGGAAGGTACATTTCTCTATTTTACCCCATAGGCAAGTTAACAACTCCTATTCAAAAGCCACATTCTTGGATCATGATCTTTAAAATCTTTAAATATTAACATTTAATCAATATACGTGACAATAGACTGATCTGGAAAGGCAGAAAGAACACATCAATGCAACGTTCAAAAGTTGTTGGGGCAATGACCCATCCAAAAGAATAAACCAATATTCACAATACCCAAAAGTAGTGCCAAAGTCTATTTTAAACGCCTCATTTTTCATTCTCACAAGATTTAAAATGTATCTTAAATATGTTTCCTTTATCTTTCCTAGGATACAGAAAATAATTTATTGATTCATAGACCTAGATTTTAATGATTAGCTCATAAGCTATATTGTCTATCTATACCATTTAACTAATATGGAAATGGAGGCCAAGAGATGTGAATTGTCCAAATTTGTACAGATAGTTAGCGTCAGAAATGAGCTTTGAGACTAGGTCATCTGGCAGCAGAGCTAGTTCTGTTCAACTTTGCCTTATTGAGAGCAAGTTGAAATTTCAGGTTGATATCCACTGTGATCAAAGCCTATTCATAGATATATTTATGAATATATAAATCACAAGAAATGGGTGTGTCATTGCTAATTATTGGTATAATCTTCTTCATATTTTCCTAAATATCAGCCATCAAGGTTCACCTCTTTTGATCATTTAGGATATCAATCAGCCTATAGAGTTGTGATATCTCAGAGCTATGGGGTGATTATGGTCCCTTTGGGGTGGCAAAATTTTTCTCTTTCTTTTCTCAATGTAACCCACTGGTCCCACTTTTCAAAGAGTATATTGATTGCTTCCTCTCAGTGGTAAAAAGAAACCTTTGGGAAAGTTACTAGCGTGTCCTAGCACCAGGTTCTTGAATTGGAGAACCTATGCTGATTCTTATTTCAGGCCCCCCCCCTTTTTTTTTTAACTTTTACTTTTTGTAATAAAACAAGCATTTCCATAACATAATACAATTAAATAGATGATTGCACATGAAACTGAAAATCTACTATGCAAAACTTGCTATTCCTTTCAAATATACAATGAAATTGTCATCTAAATATCCTTATTTTCTCCCTCTCCCTTCCTCTTGCCCTAGAGATGGTTACCATTATACACAAACATATGCGTGTATATGTTTGTATATATGTGTATGCATGTATATATGTTTGTACATATGTATATATTTATGTATGTGTGTGTATATATATACATATATATGTGTGTGTGTATATATATATACATATATATATATACATATGTATATAATTATTTTATACATACTTCTCTTTATTGGTTCTTTCTCTGAATGTAGATACTGTGTTTCATCATATGTCCCTTAGGGTTAACTTTGGTATTATATTAGTCAAAATAAATTATTTGTCTGAGGTTGTTCTTAAAACAATATTGCTGTTACTGTATACAACATTTTCTTGGTTCTACTCATTATTTCATGCAAGTCTTCCCAAGTTTTTCTAAAATTATTGAGCTCATCATTTCTTATAGCACAGTTATATATTAGCACATTCTTATCCCCTTTCAACATGGAGATTTACTCTTGTAACTAGACTTTCTTTTTCTTACTTGTATCCCTAGTCCTTAGCATAATGCCTGGCATATAGTAAATACTTAATAAATGTTTATATCATTTTGCATTGTAACATTAAAAAATCACCCCAATTCCTTTCACTTAAATAATCCTCAACACTATTTCTCCTGAGACATCACTTTCTTGTTTTGATCAGAAAAATGACTTCAAACCTCTCTGTGCTCTCCCAGAGCAAAGCTCTATCTTCCACATTCATCACATATTCAGGTTTTTTCTTTTATGGTTTTGTACAGTTCATTTTCTCATGATTTACAAGCAATAGGACTCCTGCCCAAAGCTGACCAGGACTCTGTAATTTACATTCTGTCTCTCAGCAGAACTCTGAAGCATTTTTCTTATAGGCATCCTTTTGGTTTTGCAGAACTTACCATCTGATTTCTGCTTAGTTCTGCCTCTGAGATGAGAACTTTCACTAGACTCCTTCCTGGCTTTGTTTCTTTGCCTCTACACTTGCTACACACTTCTGTGATAAATTATTAGATTAACTGAACATGAAACAAAGTTAGCTTTGTGATCTATACTCTCATAGTCCAGGATGCTGGGACCTCAGATTGGTATCTTGTCCAATTGCATTGGTTCTGACCTTGTTTTCACTGACTCATTTCTGATTTCTCTAGCAAAATTATATGCTTCTAATCTTTATTTATCAGGTTGAGTAGTCCTATTATACATCCTGCTCTCCTGGATACTGTTAAGTTATTCTTCTTTTTTTCTTTTTTGGAGGGGGAAGGTAGGGCAGTTCGGGTTAAGTGACTTGCTCAAAGTGACACAGATACTAAGTATCAACTGCCTGAGGTTGTATTTGAACTCAGGTCCTCCTGACTCCAGGGCCAGTGCTCTATTCACTGAACCACGTAGCTGTCCCCTTAAGGCAGTGGTTCTCAACCTGTGGGCCACGACCCCTTTGGAGGTCGAATGACCCTTTCACAGGCGGCGCCTAGATGGTCTAGGAACTGAAACACCACTCCTCTATCTGTCTCCAGGCTGGTCTGCCCACATACGAGTAGTAAAGGGTCACGGCATTAGGAAAGTTGAGAACCACTACATTAAAGTATTCTTCAGAGCTATACTTGGACATCTCTTAAAAATCTTTATCAGCACCATCTCCTCCCGGCCTGGGATCTCTAGAAGCCACTGGAATTCAATAAAGCTTTTATTCATCTGCTGACTTCTCTGTCTTAATCAGAATATTAAAGTTGTCCCATCCTTCCTCTGGGAACTTCCAAGGATTGTCTAGAACTCTGTTTTGGAACCTGAGAGTTTGCCTAGATTCAGAGGACTCCCTTACTCCATTAGCAGAGCTGCTCCAATGTGTAGCTCCTTCTGCTTTTCTAATAATAAAAGCAAACCTAGGAAAAATATGACTAATTAAGAAGAACTTTACATTTATCTCTACTGCATTTTATCTTATTAGATTAAGTCCAACATTCCAGGCTATTAAGAGCTTTTTGATTCCCAGCTGTCATCCAATGTGTTAGCTAACCCTGTTAGCTTTGCATGATCTGCATATTTGATAAAAATACCATCTATACTTTTCTCTAAGTAACCAATAGAAATGTTAAACAGACTAGGGCTAGGCGTAGACCGGTGAGACATTCTGTCAAAGGTCACCTTCTGAGTTGGCATGGAGCCATTAGTTATTTCTCTTTGAGTCCAGTGATTGAACAATAGTAACTAATGTGGTATTGCCTAGAAAATAGGGTTATGATAAGTCTTTCTCCATTCTGGTACATCCTCCACTCAGGTGACAATGAGATCTTCTGGATCCACAAGTCTCACTCTGTTATCCCTCTACTCGATAAACTTCATTGCTTTCTTATCATTTCCAGAATCAAATATAATCCTTTGTCATTCAAAACCCTTCATAGTCTATTCCCCACTTTCCCTTTCTTCATATACCATATACCACTTCCCATCCCATCCAAAGATATTCTGTGATCCAGTGACTCTGGTCTCCTTGCTGTTCCTTGACCAATAATTTTCATAACCCAACACCAAGTATTTTCATTATGTGTCCCCCATGCCTGGAATTATCTCTCTTCTCATCTCTACTTTTTGGCTTACCTGGCTTCCTACTGGCCCAACTAAAATCTTACCTTTTACGGGAAACCTTTTCCTATATTCCTTAATTTGGATCCCTTCCCTCTATTGATTATTTTCAATTTACCTTATATATAGCTTGACTGAACATAACTGTTTGATTCTTCACCTGCATTAGACTGTGAGCTCCTTGAAAGCAAGGCTTGTCCTTTGCCTTTCTTTGAATCCCCATCACATTCTTCATTTGAATAATCTACCAGTCTAGTAAGCCTTTAAAAAAAAGGAAATATAATGCATCTGGCATGATTTTGATGGAATTCTATTCTCCTTGTATATAACACTACTTTTCTATATTTATAGTAAGTAAGTATACTTACTATAAATGTAGTTTAAAATATTTTCCAAGAAACTTCCATATAGTTATCATACTTGTTTCTTTACCTTTTGAATATCAGTTCAATTCTGGACCTCTCCAGACCCACAATTCCTCTCTCATTTACCACAATCCTAAAAATAAATCTGACAGTAGTTGAATAGTCAGTTTCCTTGTTTTTCAGTACTCAATCATGTAATTCATATGGGCCCTGTGATCTAAAATCTCTTAGGTTAGCTAGGTACTCTCTCAGCTCCTCCATATCTCATCACTTTGTTACAAGTAAGATTTGATTGGGTCAGCAAAAACTGACTTTGGGCAACCTGAGGCTTGCTCTGGCTTTCTCCAAGATGTTGATCCTTAACCATAATTCCAAGAGAGGAGTTTCAGAAAATATTCTGAGAAGTGTCAGCCTCTGGAAAATACTTAAGGTTTTCAAGTGATTACTTCAAAAGATCCAATGCTCACTTGGATGGGTAAGTTCTAGTATGATTGATGGCAAATCAGTCTTGTTGAACTTCAGTTTGCTTATTTTTAAAATGGAGGTGCTTTATATGAAATGGCCTTTGATTTCCTCTCATCTAGTATCCTCTGATCTCTTATAGTCACACTTTCTACAGTCTATAATCTGATCACATTTCTATATATACATACAACCTCAACTATTAAAATAGGTACTTGAGCTTTGTTTACAGATCCAAAGGAAAAAGGACATTAGGAACATGTATACAGATAAATGAAGCCAAAAAAAATCCTCTGACTGCTCCCAGATAATCAGATCACTAAACAGACTTTTTAGCTTGGTTATTCAGACAATCCCCTTCGTTCTCCACTCCCCTTTTGCATGTATTCAGGCACTACCTTGAATTGGTATTGTTTATGTAGACGTGCTAAAACCTTAACTGTTCCATCCTTGAATGTGTTATTGCTTCCAGTAGATGAAATTGTGTAATGCAATTACCTTAGGAAGAATCAGGTTTGAAATATCTATGCCATCTGGAACCACTGGTTTCAATCCCAGCTGTGTTCACTCAGCTCTTCTTCATTCCAGAGTGAAAAAATTGAACACCTCACTGTGGGTCTCGTTTTGAACATAAGCATAATTCTGAGGTTCCATATTTCCTTAGCAAATACAGTGAAACTATGGTTCTTTGGGTTCAAGGCCTTGGTGGCCTAAGTCATCACTCCCTCCCTCCTCCCTTTTCTGCCTACTTGTGATCATCTATCTTAGAGAGACTTAAAACTTTGTTGAGGTATAGAATTTCTAAACTGCTTTGATCTTTCAAAATATATGGTGCCACATACTATGTAAAATAATCTTTTATACCTTAGTTCATGGGAAGACACAGGGTGAGGATACATAATGCCTACAAGTGAAATTCATTGAGATCTTTGAGTTCTTGTTGCCTTTTTAAAGAAAAGCTATTATGTAAATTATCAAGGAAAGGGACTTCTGTAAATTTTGTTCTTTGACAAAAGTTTATGTTCAGAAAAAAAAAGAAATTATACTGGTGTCTAACTCCAGATACTATAATAGAGGCATATCCAGCTTACGAATAAAATTTTGACATTATTATATATGATTAGTTTTATCAAAAGTAATGAGTTTTTGAGTCATGCCTGTCATAGCAATGCTGTAGGGAACTCCAGGTGTGAACTTGCTCTAGCAATGCAGGTGGCTCCCTGCTCTACAGAATTGGAGAGTTGCCTAGGGTACAATGAAGTTAATTGACTTTCTCATAGTTACAAAACCAGTATGTGTCACAGGTGGAACTCGGAACTCTTGTCATCCTGTGACTGGCTCCTTTCCATAGCCAAGTTCTTGTTGGTAGATGTAAAGAAAACTAACAGATCTCCCAAATTTTTTATACGTCTGCTGGCTAGTGTGAAAGAAAATCAAGATACTATATTCTGTCAAGTACATCTATCTCGATTTTAAAAATATTAGCCAATCACAAATTTTATTACAATGTACAACTCCTCACTGAGAACACTTGTATTGGATAGTTTATGCTAATCCAAAACAAGTTTTGGTTTTTTTAATCACATATACAGTTTAATGAAATGACAGAACCTACTAAATTACTTTCATCTCATTAGAAGTCACCTGCTTGTAAAAGAACATCTGAAAGGTATGAATGTAGAAAGCTTCATTTATAGTGCATTGACTCTGAATTTTCTCTCCAGCATTTTAATAGGATCAATCTTAGTTTTAGAGCTGAAGAGACCTCAGGCATTATTTAGCATAACTCCTCCGTTCTACAGAAGAGAAAAAGCAAGACCCAAAGAGGGTAGATGGCTTGCTTGACATCACTACTCTATAAGTTTGTGAGGGAGAAATAGGGGTGGGATTCTTATCTGTCATCTAACTCCAAATTCAGTCTTTTTTCCTCTACGCATCATTGCCTTTTGGTTATTTTTGCATTGTTGCTCTGGTGGATAATTATATTTAATTTGTTTTCTGAAACATTTTTTCATAGAATCATATTTAAACAGTTGAATAGTTTTCTCTTTTCTGCACAAAATATAGGTACTCTAATATTTCTGGACTCAATACGAAGTTATCAACAGGTGTCTTTTTTCTCTATACAAAGTTATTATTTTATTTTTTTTCTTTTAACAATTTTTAATTGCATGTAAAACAATGTTTAATATTAGGGTTTTTTAAATTAAATTTTGAGTTCTCAATGCTCTTCTGCCTCCCTTCCCCATGAAATGGTAAGCAATTTTGATATAGGTTATTACATGTATCTTTAAAAAATATCAGCAACTTCTTTTTAAAGTCTCATTCACATGGTATGTTATGGGGCATCTTTGTGTACTTTAAGGAGAAGTTATTATACCTCCCAGAATATGGTTATTAAGAACAGGCAGAAACATCGTTTCAGAAACTGTGTCTTCCTCATTTCAAGATGTTTTCAGGGCTAGGATTTGAAATTGTCATTTATTTACCTGCAAGGGTCCACTTGCTTGTGCAAATAATTGCACCAACATTTGGCTAATTGGTATCACACTTGCCTAAGCTTCTGAAGGTGCAGGTGGCTGATTGGATCTATAATTAGTTGATTGCTACTGTTGTTTTTGAGATGTGTATGGAATTTGATGACCACATACAAACACAGACAACCAATTTTGTGCTTTATGAGGGCTGACTGAAGACTCAGTGAAAACATAGCTTTCAAAAATTTGAAGGTACGTTTGCATGGATAGTATCAAATGGGAAAAAAATGTTTATGACGCAATTTTGTTCAAGAATAAATTACCACTTATTTTTAAGAGTAAGATTATCACTCTTAAATACCATCTGGGAATTGAATTGTATTTATCACAAGGGGCCAAATAAAAGATTTCATGTTCAGAAATTAGTATTCTCAGGCAATTTTCACTTCTTCATAATCTTATCGCCTTCTGACATTTGCATTAAATACATGCAGATTGTTCAACTTATTCAGGAATAAACACTTTGCAAAGATGGATGAAGAGTTCTCTTCTGGCTACATGATGAGATTAAAAGTTACTTCAATTAAAAATATTAATTTACCCTTTCCTGTTTGTGAATCATTCTGCTAAGTGTTGGGGACAACAAGATAAAAATAATGCTTTGCCTCCTGTCAATAAATTTATAACCGACCAAGGGGAAAATATACACAAAACCAGTAAGATAAAAAATGACTGTGTCCTCAGACATTCATTTTAATTAAATCACTTTCATTTTAACATTTTAATCATCTCCCTTTCTATTATGTTAATGGATATTTTAAGATTTTGTATTGTTTGTTTTGATCCTTCTTTTGTATTCAAAATATTTTGATGTGTTGCTTCATTTTTATTATTTTCTTTCATACAGTTATTGGTTCTGATTTGTTCTGTGATGTATTCATTATTTATTATTTCATTTTTAAGTTTTTGGTTGATTTATTTTCTTTTGTTTGTGCTCCTTGAACTGAAAAAATATTTTTATTGTGTTATGGTCAAGAAATTATATATTTTCTATTTCTGCCTTTTCATATTTATTTCTAATATATCTGTGTATTAGTCTTTTATTCCTCTGAAATTTCTATGTGGTTCTGATTAATATGTATGTTCTTTAGCAACTCCATTTAGATGATAGCTAGCATAAGTCTTTCAGCTCCAGTTTCCCCAACTATTGGGTCAAAGATATATTTCCACTTTGTTTAAATTTACTGTGGAGTCATACAAAACTGATAGAGGAACATTGAATCTTCTGTCATGAATAT
The DNA here is from genome assembly GCA_028627135.1 of Pseudochirops cupreus. Classification (NCBI taxonomy): domain Eukaryota; kingdom Metazoa; phylum Chordata; class Mammalia; order Diprotodontia; family Pseudocheiridae; genus Pseudochirops; species Pseudochirops cupreus. The sequence goes on from JAQQSU010015098.1 coordinate 10,769, forward strand.
TTTTGCTTGTTCTAATAGCATGATTACAATTCTTTTTTTTTTTAATTTACCCCATGCATAGTGAATTTTTTTTCCAACTTCTTATGGTTCTTGTATCTACCTTTTTGGTGTTTCTCATAAGTAACAGATTAAATAATTTTATATACTTGTTCAATCTTACACTCTCTTTTCATTTTATTGGACTGCTTAGTACATTCACATTTAAAGCTATGTTTTGTTTATATTTCCTTCCATTTATCTGTAATATTTTTATTTTTCTGAATTGGAATTTTCTTTTTGTCTGTAAAGACAGTATTTGTCTTTTCACTTATTTTTGCTTAACCTAATTTAAGGGAACTCTTTTCTCACTGTTATGGGAATCTGAAGATCTTCCCTGCCCCTAGGCCCTTTGCTAAAGTGGCTACGTGACCCTGAGGACCCTTGGATATTTGAAAGTATACTCTGTTCCCTAATAGGCTGAATGTGGTCACGTGGAGCCTGTGGCACCA
>JAQQSU010015099.1:0-11256 GCA_028627135.1 Pseudochirops cupreus
ATAGAAAGACTATAGTTTAAATGGAGACTGAAGCAAAACTCGTTATCGTTCTCTTTCATGTCTGGTTTTGCTTTTTTTTTTTTTCTTTTCCCAGTGATCACTCATTGGTTACAACCCTTCTATATGACCAAACTATTGTACAATGTGAAAGTATTTGCAGATCCTATACATGATTGCACGCCACCATGGGGGTGGGGGGGGAAGGGAGGGGAGAAAATCTGAAACTCAAGTGATTGTGGAACTGAATCTTGTAAATTAAAAGTAAATGAGTAAATAAAAGAAATTTTAAAAAAATCTCTCTTTCCCTCCAGTTTCTCTATTATCCCATAAAGAAGGGAAGCCATATGTTATTTTCACATGTAAATTAATGCAAAAATAACTTTCCATATTAGCTATGTCACAAAAAAGCAAGAACAAAATGACAAAGTTATATTTGATTTGCACTTGAAGTTCATCAGTTCTCTTTCTGGAGATGTATATCATCTTAGGTCTTTGTATTGATCAGAGTAATTAACTCTCTCATAGTTGCCTATCATTACATTATGACTGTTATTGTGTGCAGTGATCAACTGTTTTTTCCTTATTTGACTTTACATTATTTCGTATATATCTCCCGAATTTTTTTTTCTCAAGCCATTCTCCTCATCATTTCTTATAATGTAGCACTGTTCCATCTAAATCATAGAACACAACTAGTTCAACAATTAACTAATTGATGGGCATCCACTCAGTTTCCAATGCCACCACAAAAAGGGCAGCTATTAATATGCTTTTGTACAAAAGATTTAATTTTCCCTTCTATTTGATCTCTTTTGGATACAGACCTAGTGATGACATTTCTGAGTCAGAGGCTATGGACAGTTTTACATAATTGTGGTCATTTAACAGCAATCTAAATTGTTCCTCAGACCAGTTCACTACTTCATCAATTTTATTTTATTTTTTCTCATCTCCTGCATCATTTCTTATTTCTGACACATGTGAGGTGGTACCTCAGAGTTTTTTTTTTAAATTTTCATTTCTCCAATCAATAGTGATTTAGAGCATTTTTTCATATTATTATAGATTGTGTTTATTTCTTCAGAAAACTGCCTGTTCATATCTTTTGATTGTTTATCAATTGAGGAATGGTTTTTATTTTTTATAAATTTGATTCCATTCTATATTCACTATGTATTTGAGAAATAATACCTTTATCAGGGAAGCTTACTATTTTTTATATTACTTCATTATCTCCTGTACCTTTTAGCCTATTGCATTTTTCCTGATTGTCTCTTTTAACAAGGTCTATTTTAACTTTTGCTTTGTCTGAGGTCATGATTACCACCCCTGACTTTTGTGCTTCCACAGGTTCAGTTCTCTTCCAACCCATTATTTTAACTCTGAGTGTCTTTCTGTTTAAACTGTCTCCATTGTAAATAAGATATTGTTAGTCTCAGGTTTCTAATCCATTCTGCTATCTCCTTCCATTTTATGATTGAATTCATACCATTCTCATTTATAGTTATGATTACTAACTGTTTATTTCCCTTTATCCCATTTTCTTCTCTCTCTCCCTCTCTGTCTCTGTCTGTCTCTCTGTCTTTGTCTCTCTTCCTCTCTCTCTCTCTCTCTCTCTCCCTCTCTCTCTCTCTCTCTCTCCCTCTCTCTCTTTTTCCCTCTCTCTCTCTCTCCTGTACCTTCTCAAAAGTCTACTTTGCTTCTAAACTCTGTCTCCATTATTCCACCCTCCATTTTATTATCCCTTCTTTATCTTTTCTTTTTCTCCTCTATATCCCTCTTAGGTAAATTATATTTCTACGGACAAGTGATTATGTATATATTGTATTATGTATGTATATATAAATACATACATATATATATATATATATATATATATATATATATGTATGTATATATTTTTCCCTATTTGAAGCAATTTCAGTTTGAGTAAGGTATACACAATGACTACCATTTCCACCCCCTCCATTTTCCTGTTCATTGAAAAACCTCTTCCTTTCCCATCTCTTTTACATGGTAAAACAAACAAACAAACAAAAAACCTCTCTTACCCTTTCTTGCAATACACTTTTATTTTATTTTTATTTGGAAGTCATTTCAATATAATCTCATACCCATTTCTTTTGGCTACATAAACTTTTTTTAAACTATATTAATAGTGATAACTTTTTTTAGGAGTTGCTTATATCAACTTCTCATATAGGAAATGTAAACAGTTTAACTTTATTGAATCCCTTATTCTAATTCTTTCTTCATTTTTTCTAGTGAACTCTCTATTTATTCAGCAATAAACTAAAGCAAAACATTCATAGAAACCAAAATTCAACATTCAAAACAATCTAACATAACAACTTATTAGAAAAGTGGCCACATATTCTTTTCTTGTTGTTGTTGTTGTTCATTTTGCATTTACAACATTCATTTCCACAAATTTCGAGTAACAAATTTTCTCCTCATCCTTTCCCTAGCCAGAACGCCAGAAAAGGAATCACACTGAATACCTTCTCCCCAAATTTGCTCTCTCCAATATCCTCCCCCATCAAGCCTCTGACTTTCTGGTTGGGCAAGATGGATCTCTATACACCAGTGATTGTGTATCTTATTTCCCAGTTGTACATAAATAACAACAATAATAAGAGTAATAATAATAATAATAATAATAATAATGATAATTTAAAAAAAACATTTGATTTTAAAACTTTGAATTCCAGAGTCTTTCCCTTCTTCCCTCATCACCCACCCTTACAGGGAAGATAAGCAATTCAATACTGGTTGTAGATGTGTAGTTATACAAAACATTTGCGTAGTGGATATATTGTGAAAGACTGACTGTATTTCCCTCCATCCTACCCTGCACCCCACTTGTTCTATATTCTACTTTTACCCTTGTTCTTTTCAAAAGCGTGTGCTTCTAACTATACTCCACCCCAACCTGCCCTCCACTGCATCATCCCCACTCTCATCCCCTCTCCCCCTAGTTTCCTGTAGGGTAAGGTACCCAATTTAGCGTATATGTTATTCCCTTCTTAAGCCAAATTCAATAAGAGTAAGGTTGACTCATTCCATTTTGGCTTCTTTTTCTTCCCCACCCTTGTAACAGTCTCCTCTTGTCTGTTTTATATGAGATAATTTACCCTATTTTGTCTCTCCCTGTCTCCCTCATTATACTCCTCTCTCACCTCTTAATTTTTATTTTTTCAGATACAACTCTTTCCTATTCTACTGATACTATGCCCTCTCTCTATGAGTACACATACATATATGTACACACACTCACAGATGTATTATACACAAATATACCCTCCCATATAAACACATGTATACATATTTATACATATATGTATATACACATATTTATATATACATGCATATATGCATGCATGCATGCATACATACATACATACATATGTTCCCTTTGACTATCCTCATACTAAGAAAAGTTTCATGTTACAATTATCATTTTCCATGTAGGTATATAAATAGTTAAATTTTAATAAGTTCCTTATTATTTCTTTTTCCTGTTTACTTTCCCCTGCTTCTCATCCTTATTGTATTTGAATGCCAAATTTTCTATTCAACTCTGTTTTTTTTTCATCCAGAATGCTTGAAAATTCTCTATTTCATTGAATGACCATGTATTCCCCTGAAACATTATACTCAGTTTTGCTGATTAGATGATTCTTGGTTTTAATCCTAGCTCCTTTGACCCCCAGAATATCATATCCTAAGCCCTTCAGTTCCTTAATGTAGAAGATTCTATTATCCTGATTGGATTTCCACAACATTCAAATTGTTTTTTTGTTGGCTGCTTGTAATATTTTCCCCTTGACCTGGGAACCCCAGAACCTGGCTATAATATTCCTAGGAGTTTTCATTTTGGGATCTTTTTCAAGGGGTGATTGGTGAATTCTTCAAAGTTCTATTTTGCCCTCTGATTTTAAAATATCGGGGCAATTTTCCTTGAGAATTTCTTGAAGGATGATTTCTAGGTTCTTTTTATGATCATGGCTTTCAGGTAGTCCAATAATTTTTAAATTATCTCTAATGGTTCTATTTTCCAGGTCAGTGTTTTTTTCCAATGAGGTATTTCACATTGCCTTCTATTTTTTCATTTGTTTGGATCTGTTTAATAATAACTTGATTTCTCAGAAAGTCATTAGCTTTCATTTGCTCCAATCTAATTTTGAAGGAAGTATTCTCTTCAGTGAGCTTTTGAAATTCCTTTTCCATCTGGGCAATCTGGTTTTTTAAGGCATTCTTCTCCCATTGGCTTTTTGGGCCTCTTTTGTCATTTTTTAAGCTGTTATTTTCTTCAGTCAGGTTGTTGACTCCCTTCTCATGATTATCTTACATTATTCTCTCTTCCCAATTTTTTCTCCACTTCTCTTACTTTGTTTTCAAAATCCTTCTTCAGGTCTATAACCAGTTCATATTTTTCTTGGAAGCTTTTGATGCAGGAGTTCTGACCTCATTGTCTTCCTCCCATTCCATGCCCTGATTGTTTTTGTCCCCAAAAAAGGAATCTAAGGTTTTATGGCTGTGCTTTCTTTAGTTCCTTTACTTGTTCATGTTGCCACTCAATTACTTGACTTTTGAGTTCCTTGCCATGGTAGAACTGTTCTTCCAGAGAGGAGAGTTTTGTCCCAAATCACTGGGGTTTTTGCAACTGCCAGAGGTATTAGTTGGGTGCCCTTTCTGCAGCTGCCACAAACTCTGGCCCACTGGTGACACACCCCAGCATCTCTACCCAAGACAGCAATCCAGACCGAAGTAGATTAAAGCAAGAGCAATTACTCTCTGAATAGTCACTTCATCCCCCCCTACAATCTGCAGGCCAGGGGCTGTGGAAGCAGCCACTGGACACATCTACACAGCTGCCATGGCTCTGCCACTTCTTGTCCCAGGGGCAGGGGCCAAACCACACTTTTCCATTCCTTTCCCCCAGTTCCAACAGAGTTCCACACTGGCCTTTTCCTTTTCCTTTGATGTTCATGGGTTGATAAGTCTGGAAACTGCCAGAGCTGCTGGTGATTCACCCTCCTGAAGTCTGCTCCAGCCACTGCTAATCGGGCCACCTTGAGGCTAAAACCATGCAGCTCACAGGGGACTGTCTTCTGCTCCCAGCATGCGGCAATGGACCCTTCCTATAGGGCTGCTGGGCTGCTTTCAACAGGAAATTTATTTTTCTCTTTCACTCTGTGGTTTCTGTAGCTCCAAAATTTGTTTAGAGTCATATTTTATAGGTATTTAAGGTGGTTGTGGGGGGATCTTTTGGGATTTACCTGCTTCTATGCCACCCTCTAACTCTTTCTTGTTTACCATTTTATGTTTCTCTTGAGTCTTCTATTTGAATGTCAAATTTTCTTTCAACTTTGTTTTATTGTTTTTTGGTATTTCATGGAGTTATTAGCTTTGAATTTCCCAATTCTAATTGTTAAGGAATTATTTTCTTCAATGACATTTTATACTTTGTTCTCCATTTGACTAATTTTGCTTTTTAAGGAATTATTCTCCTCAGTGAATTTGTATACCTTCTATTTAGCCAATGCTTCTTTTAAAGAAATTCTTCTTTTCAGTGATTTTTTTGTGCCTCTTTTACCACTGGGATAATTATGTTTTTAAGGTGTTATTTTCTTCAGCTTGTGTGTGTGTCCCTATTTTTTCTCATAATTTTCTTGCATTACCCTCATTTCTTTTCCCAAATTTTCTTCCACCACCCTTATTTCTTTCTTTAATTCTACCATGAATTTTTGTTGTGTTTGGGTCCTATTAGTCCTCTCCATCTTGTGACTATAACCAAGGTTTTCTTGTTACCTACCACAAGTATTCTTCTTCTCATTGGGATGTGATCTAGAACTGTATATAAGCAATATACCTGAAAATGCCTGGGTCTGTACTCAATGCCAGCAAGAGGTCCCTGTAAGGTATCCCTCTGGTGTTGCCTCTGCATGTGCTTGAGATTGGCCCACATCCCAGTGTCATAGAACTATTTTACTTAGTTTAAGTTCTCTTAGACTAAAAATATAATCCACCATCACCTTGTTTTAGCTGTGTCTCTCTGTAATATTTTGTGGCATTATTTTAAAGTTTTTTTTAGAGATGAACGTTGGGAGAGTTAGGCAGTTTTGCTGCCTTTGTTGACTGTCCCTCTTTCATATGTGTTAAGTGAATCTTTCATACATACATATATATATATACATATATATATATATATATATATATATATATATATATATATATATAATGTACATATATAATTGCATCCATTAGAATGCATGTTCCTTGAAGGCAAGAAGCATTTTGGCTTTTGTCTTCATATTCCCAATGCTTAGTACACTGCTTTCCACCACATAGTAAATTCTTAATAAATATTTGTTGATTGCTTGATTTATTACTTCCAAAACCTTGCACAATATGAATTTTTTAAATGTCATTACTTCTTGCTTTACCATTTGACTTTGCTAAAGTTCTCAATCTACTGACTAATTATTAAGGGGGAGCACATTGGTAGCGGCTCACAAACTAGTTTTAGAGGATATCCACCTCTAGAATTCAGGTAGCAGAAACAGACATGCCACTGGGGATCCAACTGGTAAGTAGCAATGTGTGTCGGGTGAATGATAATGAAGGGAGTGTTACACACATGGTACAAGTTAAAAATAGAAACTGATCAATACATCTTTGAAGGGTAAGGGGAAAAATAGCAGCTATAGAACCTCTAGAAAGATCAACATTGGTTGCAGAATTGTACATTAGAATCTTATTATCTTTCATCAATTAATAAGTATAAAATCCCTGTACTAAAAATATTTACCTAAAAATATCCTTGAGGCTTTACCACTAAAATGTATTAGAAATGGACCATCACCATATACAGACAGTGCTAAGAACTTCTTGTATATTATTTCTTGTATACTTTATAATTATTTAATGACATTTTAAACATATAATACCATATTAATATAAACCAAATACTCATAATCTCTGAGAAATTTAGGGTAAAATAAAAGTATTCAAAATATAGAAAAAGCATAAGAATTCAACAACATGTGGAAACAAGATTATGTTCATATTATATCAGCCATCATGAGTACTTCTGCAGTTGTTTTAAAGACATTTTAAGCCAACTTACAAAAAGCAAGTTTATATGCCAATATTTTTATTCAATTAAAATAGCAGCTGTTTTGTCAATTTCTATTATATTCAACAGAAAATTTAAGATAATACAATAATAGCAGGATAGATACTTGTCTTAAAATTATTTCCATCTGGACAAAATTTTTAAAAATGAAAATATAATAAGAATAATAAGAATAATAATAAATGATCAGATACTCAAAAAAGTGAATGATTTTGTTTCACTAATCTCTTCTATGATTTCATTCTATGTGGGAAAGTAACTTCTTTTACCTTCAGCCAACAACTCTCCATACATACACTCTATAGTATTAGGGTTCCTGGTGAATCTTCCTTAGGGAAAAAGGTATATTGGCACTGAATTTGATGATGTTAACCCTAGTTAACCCAAGCAATAGCTCTGGTTCTAAGATTAGTCATGGACATTATCACAAAGGGAATTTTTTTTTTATAACACTTCTCTCTCTCTTTTTTTGGCAACATTCCTGAATATTATAACCCTTTCTCCTTCAGGTTTCCAGCATCCTCATAGGAATTCTTCTTTTTCTAGAGGGGTATTTGCCTTATAAGCATTGTTTCTAATTGTGTAATTTAAAAAATGTGATATTTTTCTCTGCTCTCAAGGAATTTCTGCCACCAAAACATTGAGGGAGAAGATTTTGGAAAGACAGAGAATCCTTCCCCTCCTATCATGTAAATGTCAGCCTAGTTCACCTACTGAGAAGCCTACTTGAGTACATAAGACAAAACATTATCCTCTTATAAATGCAACCGTTGAGAACACTTAATTAGACTCCCTAAGAATGAATGAAATGTTCATTTATCTGCTTGAGCTTAGAGCCAGCAAATACTGCTCTGCTTTCTCAAATTCTTGTTTTTTAGCTTTGGCAATTATAACAACCTAAAGAGGGAAATGGAATTCCTACAAGTCTTGGGATGGCTGTTTCATAACAGAAGAACAATAAAAAATGGTTTAAATGTGATAGTATGTGTGTATCTATATCTCTCTATATAATTTATAAAGCAGACACACAGTTTTAAAGAGCTTTCACATCAGCAATAGGGCACCATTACAATGAGAAAACCTTTAATTATATTGTAAAGGTCTGGTATTCCAGTAAAATGTCATTTCAAAATAAACTTCTAACAGTTAATTATCAGTGATATTTAACTTGTACAAAAATTAAATATCACCACATACTCCTGTGATCATTTTATTGCTTTTGTAGACATTTCAATATTTTAATGGTTTCCAAGTAACAATGAAAAAGGCTTGCCACTAAGCACAGTTCTTGGTTTTATATGCATAACCACCTAACCTTTCTTTGGCTTCATTATACAACATAGACCTTTGAGCAAGAGTAGAAAAATAGTGCATTGTGAGTAAGGGATAAATATAAGATCATTCGTTCATTGCTTTAGCTGGCAGGATTCCCAAGAATTAAGTTTTGTTAATTATATGATAACTGACAATAGAATGCCAATGGGCAAATAAGGAAACCATTCACCATCTCTAGCAGAGGCTGACTATGATAAAGGAAGAATGAATTACTGAGAAATATTTCACAAGCAATACCAATGGGACAAATTCAAGTTACAAAACATAAAATGAATCCAGGTCCTTAAATATGTCTTCTGCATGGGGATGTATATAATATTATATGGATGAATATATCATATCTTTTACTGAGAAAAAAGAAAACTGGAAAAAGAGTATCTATGATGTTTTTGACTCTTGGTTTTCCCACAGGGACATGAGCTAAGAAGATCATATAGAAAATGTGTAAGTAAGGATAATAACCCCTCGTGGATAACCTTCACATCTCTAGTATATTTATGATCTCTGTCTTATCCATTGTCAAAGACATTTAATGTATTTTGATACATAAGCAACTGCTTGACTGAAAAGGGCTTATCTACTTGTAGAACCACAAATTTCCAGGGGAAGTAAGGTTTTGTGTTTAAACTGTCTTGGTGGCATTTTAAGCATTGGACAGCAAGCTGGGAATATTTTATGATGTTGGGATGTTTTTGGAACTCTTGAACCAAGTCACATAGGTAACAATTTTTCTTCCCCTGAAATTGGGTTTCACAGATGTACAATTTGTAACTAGGTATGTGGTAAAATTCCATATGTGCTTGGGGGACCTTCATTATACAAGATTAGCGCTTTATAATTCATTTAGTACCTTGGGGAAAAAGTGTAACCTGTAATCTCAATTGTTTTGGAAACTTCCCTTCTTTCAAATATCTTGAAAATTGATTTCTTAGAGAATTAACAAATTGAATGAATAAAAAGCATTTATTAAGTGATTACTATATGCCAAATAAGCAGTTAGTTGGCACAGTGGGTAGAATGCTGGGCCTCAAAAAGACTCATCTTTCTGAGTTCAAATCTGGTCTCAGAAACTACTAGCTCTGTGACCCTGAGTAAGTCACTTAACCCCATTTGCCTCAGTTTCCAAATCTGTAAAAATCAACTGGAGAAGCAAAAGGCAAACTTCTCCAGTATTTTTACCAAGAAAACCCCTAATAGGAAAATGAAGAATCTGATATGACTGAAACTATACCAAACACTATGCTAAACTCAGAGGATACAAATAGAAAAGTGCTATTTTAGCCATCAAATTTAAAGTGGGAAAATGTACTATCTATAACCTTCTCCATTTTTTTGGAATCTTCTTTCTTTCAAATACCTTTAAAATTGATCCTTGTGGTAATGAATAAATACTTTAAAAATACATTTAAGTATAGTCCTCATAAAGGAATTCCTGGATTTTCTCCCACGGGAATGGAGATAAGTATTGTCCAACTGGATTACCTAGTTGTTTTTTTTTCTAGCATTTCTTGTATGTCATAAAGTTTCATTCATAATCTTAGGCCAAACCTCCTGGCTTCTCCTCTTGCTTCTACATCCACCTCATTGCTTCATTCGCTCAAGTCCCAAGGTCGTGATTAAATAACATGCTAATCAAATGAGCTAAAACTGAAATGGAAGTCAAAAGCAGTAAGTACCTACATGAGAGAGAAAATCATTTCACTATACTTTACACTACCCTCCTCCCCCAAACCACAGACAGTAAAACATTGTTCAAGATAAAGTTCAGTTTTTCCAACTGTTTCTTCCAGACTGCTTTAAGGAGAAGGATGTAGAGATTCAGCAGCTGATTATAAAAGTTCTCTTTACCAGCTACAGCATGGGACCTAGGGAGATAAGCAACCTTAATTCACAATAAATGGAAGCACAGGAACTAAGGTTTATTAGATGAGTTTTAGGGACTCTACAAGTCACAGCTGCATTAATAATAGTAAAAGAAAAAAAAAACACAGTTGCTCCAGTGTCCTCTCTTTTGTTTGGCTTCTATATCACTTGAATCCTATCCTGCCCACCCATTTAAAAAAAATCATTCTAAAAATCCTACAGTTAGCATTCTTGATAGCAACAAATCGATTACTATCAAAGAGCAAGGTTTTAACCTGACTGCATTTCACAATATGAACTCATTTGTATCTCCTTTTCCTCCCTTAAAAGTCCACACTTATGCCACATCTGATGACATGTTCACAATCCAACCAATTGGGGCCATGATGAAAATAAAGACAAAGGAAAATTTTCCTCATCATGAAATTATGTTCTCACCATGAAACTTTAACCTCATTAGATGTCCTGTATTGGCAGTAAAAGTGAGGAAAAGCAAGTTAAGAGCTTCCTATAAACCTTTGCCTGTAGGGATGTGTAGATCTTCTTGGCATCCATCATTTTCTTAGCCTAATGGAAAGTGATAGGTTCCACAGTAGAAAAGCAAAGTCTTACCTAACCTGAAAATATGTAAGGAAGAGTCAAAATATAGCAAAGTGGTACAATAGAGGTAGTGTGCCATATGGAAAAACTGAAAGAAAAAAAATCTTCTTCAAATAATTGCATAGTAAGACTCTGTTTTAAAACAAACCTGTATTTAAAAAATGTAAATTGGGGGGCGGAGCCAAGATGGCGGCGCAGAAGCAGCAACATATCGCAGCTCTCACATAGCCACCCCAAAATACCCATAAAATAGGACTCTAAACCAATCCTGGAACTCCAAAACGCACACAAAGATACTTCCCACTAAAGTCAGCTTG
>JAQQSU010000151.1:0-10282 GCA_028627135.1 Pseudochirops cupreus
GATTGCATGCCACCATGGGGGGGGGGGGGAGGGAGGGGAGAAAATCTGAAACTCAAGTGATTGTGGAACCGAATCTTGTAAATTAAAAGTAAATAAACAAGTTATTTAAAAGAAAAAATAAATAAAATAAATAAAAAACAAAAAAAAAACATATAGAAAAATAATGAAATGTAAAATTATATATAGTAAATAAAAAACAATTTCCAAAGCAGGTAGGACTCTACAGGAGGCAACATTTGAACTAAAGGTCTTAGGAAGGTGGGTATTCTATACATTAAATAAAAGGAGGGAGTGCATTCCTTCATAATAAAAAATGATAAATTTGGAACTGGAAGATATTCTAAAGGTCATTGAAATCAATGGTTTCATTATACATCTGAAGAAACTAAGACTTAATAAGGTAAAGTGACTTGTCTACAGTTATACTGCTACTATGTGTCAGATATAGGATTTGAACCCATGTTCCTGTCTCCAATACCGATTCTCATTGTACTACAAGATGCTGGCCTTATAAATGTCTCAAATTCTGAATCTGTGTTCTTGTTTGAAATTTTATTCTCAGCCCTTGATTTTTCACTTTCTAGAATTATGGTATCCATCCAGTATTTCTTATACTTTGGAATTATTCATTGACTAACTCATATGCTGTCTCCTCAGCCCACTAAAGGGTTCACCTTCCTTCTGCCAAGGGCTTTTTCCAACCACTGGCACAGGCAGGCCCAGCCATCAGATCAGTAAAGACCTTTAATTTCTTTTTGTGCAGATATCCCAACACTCTGACGAGAAAGAAAAAGAAAAGAAAAGAAAAGAAAAGAAAAGAAAAGAAAAGAATATCCACCCAGCTAAAATGGTGGTTCAATAAGTAAAGAAAATATGAGATCCTGACGTTGGCTGTATTTAATTGTGACACTAAACTCTATGAATAACCATAAATTTTCTGAATAAATAAGAATATTGGGGTGGAACCAAGATGGTAAACTATTAACAAGCCCTCAAATGAATTCTCCCAAATTCCCCTCCAAACAACTTCCAAAGAACACTTCAAAATAAATTATGGAGCAACAGAACAAAACAAAACAAAACAAAAAAAGTCAAGCGAAAAAATTTTCCAGCCTAAAACAACCTAGAAGATCAAGAAAGGTCTATGTTACTAGAGTGGTAGATGTCACAAACTGTATTGTAAGCAGTAGGCCTTGGAGGCAGCTGCAAAAGCAGCCGGAGTAGTTTTGGTAGCTCTCAGCCCATAGATAGTAAGGGGATCAGACAGTGGATCAGAAAAAGATCACAGGGGATCCTTTGTTGATGCTGGGTTCAGGACCTTGTTAAATTGTTCCAGGTTCTAGTCTCAGGGTGAAAAGGAATACCAACACAGGAAAACAGGGGGCCTGTTCACATTTCCAAGGCATAAGGGAACAGTAGCTATTGTGGCTACAGGAGAGCAGGGAACTGATCAGAGTTACGGGATCGAGCAGTACTAGTGCTTGAAGCAACAGGGGAAGAAAGTCCCTTCTTGGATAAAGACCAGAGCACAAGGTAGAAGAGTAGTGACCTCTTCTTAGATCATACAACCTTGGAAGCATCAGAAACCTAGAGATGCCCAGAAATGGGCTGGAAAGTGGGCAAACAACAACAACAAAAAAGAACTTTAGTATAACAAATTACCACTGCTGCTATTTGTCCTTCATTCTTGAAGAACATCATGACATCAGGGAGATGATGCCATAACATGCAAGTGAATTTGATTCAAGGGAAGGAGGGTTGTGCAAAGTCACCAGCCTCACTTTCTCCTCTGGAGTCATCTGGATTCAGTGGCCAGATGTGAATCAGGTCAACTGGAGATGGCCCACGATGCTGTGGGGGACCTTGGACTTTCCAAGCAAAGGTCTTTTACACACTTCAGTTTGACTAAGGCAGTGCCCATGCAGTAATTAAGGCTTAATAAAAATGAAGAAAAGAATGGCCTCATTTAAAAAATATCTGGAAGGGGAAAATTTTCAGGGTTTCTGGTGAAAACAGAAGCAATTATTATTTACATTCAATCTTAGTCAATCAGGGCCCAAACAGTGGCCAAGTAAGTCTTGGTCTAGGACCGGAGTGATTTGGGGTTAAGGCTGGCCTTTAAGAGAAAACAAAACAAGAAAAAAAGTTTCAGGTGACAGGGAAGATCAAGACACAAACTCAGAAGAAGACAACAATGTCAAAAGAGTTCAGAAGCAAAGCCTTAAAGGGGAAAAGAGTAAATTGGACACAAGTCAAACAAGAATTCCTGGAGGCACTGAAAAATAATTTTAAAAATCAAATTTAAAAAAAAGGGGTGGCTTGGTGACACAGTGAATAGCGCACCAGCCCTGGAGTCAGGAGTACCTGAGTTCACATCCGGCCTCAGAGACTTAACACAAAAAAACTAGCTGTGTGACCTTGGGCAAGTTACTTAATCCCAATTGCCCTCCAAAACACACAAAAAAAAATTTTTTTAATCAAATAAAAGAGATAGAGGAAAAATTCAAAAAAGAAGTGAGAGATAAACAAGATATTATAAAAAGACACTCTACAGCTTGGTAAAAGAGGCAAAAAAATCTACTGGAGAGAACTCCTTAAAAAGCAGAAAAAACAAAATAGGAAAAGAGGTGGAAAAGTTCACTGGAAAAAATAATTCCTCAAAATTTTGAATTGGGCAAGTGTAAGTTAATGACTCCATGAGAGATTAAAAAAAAAATCATATCAAATCAAAATAATGAAAACAGAAGAAAATGTGAACTATTTCAGGAGAAAAACAACTGACCTGGAAAATATATTGAAGAGAGGTAATTTAAGAATTATTGGACTAACTAGCCACAATTAAAGAGGAGCATACACATCATGTTTCAAAAAATTATCAGGGAAAACTGTCCTGACTGATATCCTAGACCCAGAATGTAAAATACTAAGTGAAAGAATCTACTGGTCATCTCCTGGAATAGATCCCAAAATGAAAATTCCCAGGAATAATTTAGCCAAATTCCAGAGCCTCCAGGTCAAGGAAAATATATTGTAAGCAGCCAAAAAGAAATAATACAAATATTGTGGAGCCACAGTTAGAATCACATAAGATTTCGTAGCTTACACATTAAAGCATCAGAGGGTTTGGAATATAATATTCTAGAAGATAAATGAGTTAAGATAATAACCAAGAATAACTCAATGAGAAAAGCTGAACATACTCCTTCAAGTAAAAAAATAAATAAATAGTATTTAATGAGATAGAGGACTTTCAAAAATTCCCGAAGAAAAGATCATAGATGAATAGAAGATCTGACTTTAAATACAAGGATCAAGAGAAGCATAAGAAGATAAACATGAAAGAGAAATCATAAGGGATTTCATAAGGTTAAATGTTTTACACTCCTACATGGTAGGATTAAAATTTTAATTCCTAATAATTTTATCATTTTTGAGGCAGTATAGAAGGAGTATATATAGACAGAAAGCAGGGTACATTGATTATGAGGGGATGATTTCAAAAGATCAAAAAAGGGGTGAGAAAGAGGAATGAACAGAAGAAGGGAGAGAATAAATAGGAAAAATTATCTCATATTAATGATAAATAAGAGAAATAGCTTTTCCAGTGAATCGAGATGATAGGAGTGGCAAAAAATGCTTGAAGCTTACTCCCAACAAAATTAGATCAAAGAGGAAGTGTCATAAGGACTAAGGTATAGAAAGTTATCCTACCCTATCCCCCTACAGGGGAATAGGAAGAAAAGGGAATAAAAAGGAGTGGTTAGAGGAAAGAGGTCAAATAAATGGAGGAAGAAGTCAGAAGCAAAATAGACCTTTGAGGAGAGAAAGAGTGAAAAGAAAGAGAGGAAAAGATAAACAAGAAAGAAAATGATGGAGGGAAATTCACAATTATTAATCATAACTGTGAATGTGATTCAAATGAACTCATAAAATGAAAGCAGACCACAGAATGGATTACAAACCAAAATCCAACAATATGTTGTTTGTGTAAAAAGAAATGCATGAAACAGACATACAGTAAAAATAATATGTTGGAGCAGAATCTATTATGCTTCAGCTGAGGGGGAAAAAAGGAAAAGAAAAAACCAGGAGGAGTAGCAATCATAATCTCAGACAAAACAAAAAGAGAAAACAAATCTTATTTTAAAAAGAAAAGTAAGGAAACTGCATCTTGTTAAAAGATACCACATAGACAAAGGCAGTTGAATGGCTGAGAGGATAGAGTGGTGGGCCTGGAATCAGGAAGACTAGTTCAAATTCAACCTCAAATACTTAGTAGCTGTGTAACCTTGGGCAAATCAGTTAACTTCTGTTTGGTTTAATCTCACAGAGACGGAAATGGCAAAGGGCTCTGGTGTCTTTGCCTAGAAAACTCCATGGACAGCACTAGTGTGCTATGGCCCATGAGATCACAAAGAGTCCGACATGACTGGATAACACCAAAGACAATGAAATATTATCAATACTAAACATATATGCACCAAATGGCATAACATCCAAATTCTTAAAGGAAAAGTTAAATGAGATATAGGAAGAAATGGACAACCAAACTAAAATAGTCGCAGGACTGCTTTCCACTATCAGAACTAGATGAATATAACCACAAAATAAACAAGAAAGAAGTCAAGGAGATGAATAGAATTTTAGAAAGGTTAGATATAATCGACCTTTGTAGAAAGCTGGATGTGACTAGAAAGAAGTATACTTTTTTTTCCACAGTTGTACATGCCACCTTCACAGAAATTTACCATGTATTAGGAAAAAACCTCACAACCAAAAAAACATAGACGTATTAAAAGAATCCTTTTCAGATTGTAAGACAACTATATTAAATAAAAGACCATGAAACAGATTAAATATTAATTGGATATTAAATACTGTAATCCTAAAACATGAGTGTGTTAAAGAAAAAAAAACATTAAAAAATCATTAAAAAATTGCTACAATGAGACAACATTCCAAAATTTCTGGATTACAATGAAAGCAGTACTTGGAGGAAATTTTTATCTCTAAATGTTTACATCAACAAAAGAGAGAAAAATCAGGTCAAATAAATTCAACAAGTAACTGAAAAAGATAGAAAAAGAACAAATTAAAAATTCTCAATTAAACACTAAGGTGAAAATCTTGAAAAATTCTAAAAAAAAGATTAATAAAATTTAAACTAAGAAAACCACTGAATTAATAAATAAAACTAGGAGCTATTTGCATGAAAAAAATCAACAAAATTAATAAACTCTTCGTTAATTTGATTTTTAAAAGAAAACCAAATTACTAGCATAACAATGAAAAAGATTAATTCACCACCAATGAATATTAAATAAATGCAATTATTAGAAGCTGTAACACAATTCTATGCTAATAAATATATCAATTTAGTTGAAATATTTACAAAAGTATCAACTGTCTTGATTAACAGATGAGGAAATAAAGTATTTTATATAACATGATCTTAGGAAAAAAACTTGAACAAGCCATAAATAATCTCCCTAAGAAAAATTCCCCAGGGCCAGATAGATTCACAAGTAAATTCTACCACACTTTTATAGAATAATTAATTTCAAAATTATTTGGAAAAATAGACAAAGAAAGAATACTTGCAAGTTCCTTCTATTACACAAATACAGTGCTGAAATCTAAACCAGGAAGAGCAAAACAGAGAGAGAAAACGATAAACCAATTTTCTTAATGAATACTGGTGCAAAAAATAAATAAAATACTAACAAGAAGATGACACCAATACATGACCAAGATTATACTCTATGCCAGGAATGCAGGGCTAATTCAACATTAGGAAAACTATCAACATAATTGATCGTATCAATAACAAAAACCATAGGATTATCTCAACTGATACAGAAAAAAAACCTTTGTGGCAAAATACAATATTTATCCCTAGTAAAAACATTGGAAAGTAAAGAAATAAATGGAACTTTCCTTAAAATTATAAGTAGTATGTATTGAAAACCATCACCAAACACTCTCTAAATTGGAGCTAAACTCAAAGTTTTCTCAATAAGACCAAGAGTGAATCAAGCATGTCCATTATCAACATTATATTTCAATAATGTATGGGGATTCTATAGCAATGAGTCAAGACAAAGAAGTGGAAGGAATTTAAAAAATCAATGAGAAAATATTATTTCACTTTGCCTACAATATGATGGAATATTTCAAGAATCAACTAATAATTAGTTGAAATGACTAAAATTGTCAACAAAAGTATAGTACATAAAATGAACTACATAAATCATTAGCATTTTTATATTACCCAAAAACTCCAGGAGAAAGAGATAGAAAGAGAAATTTTGTTTGAAATAATTGCAAACAATATAAAATACTTGGGAATCTACCTGCCAAGACAAACAGTATGAATACAATTACAAAGCACTTTTCATAAAAATAAACAAACATTTACACAATTGGAGAAAAATTAATTGTTCATGTGTAGTCCAAGTCAAATTACTAAAAATGAGGAGAAAGTTGAGCGCAAGTTTATCTTAAGACCTCATTTCTCAAATACATAAGGTGCTGAGTCAAATTTAAAAGAATATGAGTCTTTCTACAATTGCTAAATGGTGAATGATATGGATAGGCAGTTTCCAGAAGAAATCAAAGCTATCTGTAGTCATATAAAATGTTCTAAATCCTTATTGACCAGAGAAATATAAAGTAAAACAACTCTGAGGTACAACCTCATATATATCATATTGCCTAATATGACAGAAAAGGAAAATGAAAAATGTTAGAGGAGATGTGGGAAAATTTAGACTCTAATGCACTGTTGGTAGAGGTGCGAACTCATCCTACCACTCTGGAGATCAGTTTGGAACTAGGTCCAAAGCTCTGTAATATCTTTTGACCTAGGAATATTTGGTCTGTATCACAAAGATCTCAAAGAAAAATGAAAAGATCCTTCAATCTGGGAGTGGTTGAAAAAGTTATGGTATATGATTATGATGGAACACTATTATATTTTAAGAAACAATGAACAGGATGCTTTCAGAAAAACCTGCGAAGATGTGTACATACATACATACATACATACATGTATACATATATATACACACATACATATATACACAAACATACACATACACACATACATACATATACAGGTATATATGTGTGTACATGTATATACATACACACACGCAAAGTAAAGTGAGCAGAACCACACACACATATACACACACACACACACACACATAAACATACACATAGACATACATATACATGTATATATGTGTGTGTGTGTGTATGTGTGTACATGTATATGCATACACAAACTCATGCAAAGTGAAGTGAGCAGAACCAGGACAACACTGTATACAGTAAAAGCAGTATTGTACTATGTTCAGCTCTGAATGCCTTAGCTATTCTCAGCAATACCATGATCTAAGATAATAAAAAGGACTTATAATGAATAACCCCCCGTGAAAGAACTGATAAATTCTGAATGTGAATTGAAGCATACTTTTAAACTTTATTTTTCTGGGTTGTATTATTTTTGGTCTATATTTTATTTTGTAACATGCCTAATAGGGAATTTTTTTTATTACTGCACATGTATAATCTATATAAAATTTCTTGCCTTTTTAATGATGTTGGAGGGAAAGTAGAAAAGGAGAGAATTTGAAACTCAAATTTTTTTTAAAAAAAGAATGTTAAAAAATTTATATGTAATTGAGAAAAAAAATGAAGTGTAAATAAATATATTTAGTCCACCTAATGTCCTGGTATGGTATGAAGGCAACATATAAGACAGAAATGGCTATTTTGTTAGTCCTGAAAAAAAATACATACACACACTCTCAAATGTATATTATATTAACTATATTATATGCTATTATATTAATATTACATTAATTATATTTATCATACTATATTATATCATATTATAGTTGCAATTTAATTTAATTAACTTGAGTATATAGATGGAAACAGTCTCACCTAGCCCATCCCCTCATGGTGAGAACAATTAGGCTAATAATTTAAATGACACATTAATAGTCCTTGAGAATTATATTCAACAAATAAAAACACACTTTTGCAACTGCCTATAGCAACTAGAATGTGAATGCCATCAAACATGGTTTGAATAGCTACAAGAAATGGTAGAACAGGAGAGTTGGATCCAATTTTCCTCTCTCTCCCCTTACTCTCAGTATATCAAAGAAAAAGGAAGCAAAAAAGAATAAACATATTAATTCCCATAGCTACTGTAATGCCAAGCAAAGGCAATTTCCAATGTTTGGAATACCAGCATAATAACTCTCCATTTTATTCAGTGACGAATTAAGGCAAAACACTCACAGAAAAGAAAAAATCAAAATAGAGCATTCTCCACATATAATTCAATAATTTAGTAAGTCCTTGATTTAATCCAAATACTACTCTACCTCAGGGCATTTATTTAGTCAATCATAAAGTCTCTCTTTTCCCAAATGGAGATTAATTTACAATCATAAACAAAGTACATTCATTTGGTCAGTGACAGAGTACAAAAAAAGTCAAAAGTTTCCCACTCCTGGATCACAACTGAATTATACTCATCATCAGTTTAATGCCAAGCACCTTCTCAAAAGGGGCAGTGAAGAGCACAAAAGGCCATCTATCCCTAAGCTACAAAGATATCATCACACCATTTAATACCCAAGTAGAGGTCTTTTCTTCATCTTGACCTGAGGCAAGTTCTCAGCAATCTCTGTTCCTGGGGACACAAAACTTAACAAAGCCCAAGATGTATTGCCATTGTCCTTATCAACTCACTCTCTGCCTGAAGAACAGTCCCAGAATCCTGAAAACATTGGCAAGATCCTCTTTCAGGATCTCTGCACACATAACAACAAGAAAAGCCTTCTTCAGAGCTTCTGAACCAAAACAAGTTTCCAGGACCTTTGGAACAACAGCACTGTCCTTCACCAGCAGATGAATCTGGCAAAACAACATCAAAACAGACAGACAAAATACTGGCATCACAGCCATGCCTCCTCTATTCTCGAAGTCTCCAGCTGGCAGTTCTCGAAAGTCCTGGGCAGCTCCAACTGACCCTCAGCAGTCTCTCTCTCTCAGCAACTCTGGCCCCTGGCAATTCTCCTCTCTCTCTCTGTCTCCATAATACTGCTCCCCAAAAGTTCTTCTGGCCTCTTCTGCTTGGGCCTCTCTCTAAATCCACCATGCCAGCTCCTCCCAGTTCAGCCCTCTCTCTTCATGTCAACAAGTCCGTCCTACAAGTGGGAATCACAAGCTCGGTTTTAACACAACTCTAAAACCAAGCCAATATAAGGGGATCTTTAAATTCCATCACCATTACAACTATATATCATAATGTACAATTTTTGTATGACTTGAAAGGCAATGTAGAGAAGAATGGAATGCATAATAGTGTTTTTAAAAGTTTTAAATAATCAGGAATAAAGCTTTTTTATAGAGAGAGAGACAACTGCCATATTTAAAGTGCTAATTCTTAAAGTGATCTCTTCTTCGTTCACAATTTTTTTATGGATAATTTATTTTTTTTAATGTTTATGTTTTCTCTGAACCACAAAATGTTAAAGTAATGCTCACTTTTCTGAAAAATCACTAAAGCCACAAGATCTTCTCTGCTCTACAAACTTAATACAGTTAGTCTTTCTGAATGTCTTCAGGGGAACCAAGATGGTGGTGTAGGAGCAGCAAGGTTCCACAGCTCCCACATAGCCACCTCAAATACCTATAAAATATGACTCTAAACAAATTTTAGGGCTCTAAAACTCACAAAAATACACCTCTCAGTGAAAGCAGCTCAGCAGGAAGGGATCATCACAGCATTATGGGAGCCGAAAACCAGCCCAGCCTAAAACCTAAGCTTGGCCCCGGGGGGCAGCCAGCACAAGCCGCAGCTGGAGCCTTCAGGAGAGTGGCTCAGCGGCAGCTATGGCAGTTTCCAGACTTATCAAGCCATAAGAAACAAGGACTAACTGAAAGGTCAGTGGAACTCGGCTAAACTTGGGGGAGAAAAACAGTCTGGCTGAACTGCCTCCAGGGCAAGGAAGCAGAAGAAGAAGCAGCCCTGCAGCCACCTCCACATGGCTGCTTCAGAGCTCCTGGCCTGCAGACTGCAGGGGGGCCAAGCAATCAGTCAGAGGCTAAGTGTTCTTGCCTTGAGTGGCCTGGATCCGGATTGTGGTCTTGGGTAGTGGTCCTGGGGCACATTTTCAGTGAGCCATAGCTGGTGGGGACTGCAAAAAAATGGCAGCCCCCTAATAGCTCTGGCAGCTGTGAAAACCCCAGTGGTTTG
>JAQQSU010000151.1:10382-23235 GCA_028627135.1 Pseudochirops cupreus
AAGACAACACAGTCAGAACTGCCACACCAAAAGCTTCCAAGAAACATGAAGACTGCCTAAAAGCCATAGATCACCTTAAGAAGGATTTTGAAAACCAAATGAGAGAAGTGGAGGAAAAATTGGGAAGAGAAATGAGAATGATGCAAGAAAATCATGAAAAGAGAGTCAACAACCTGACTGAAGAAAATAACACCTTAAAAAAATAAATTAACTAAAATGGCAAAAGAGGCCCAAAAAGCCAATGAGGAGAAAAATGCCTTAAAAAGTCGAATTTGCCAGATGGAACAAGAATCTCAAAAGTTTTCTGAAGAGAATAATTCCTTCGGAATTAGAGTGGAGCAAATGGAAGCAAATGACTTTATGAGAAATCACAATACTATTAAACAGATCCAAATAAATGGAAAGATAGAAGGCAATGTGAAATATCTCCTTGAAAAAAAACAGATTGTTTTCAGAACCAAATAGAGATAATGATATATAATTCTGCCTAGAATGCTTGAGGTTATATTCTGCCTTGGGTCTCTATACAGAGCAAATTAAATATGTTGTCTTTAGCTGCCAACAACTGCCTCAAAACCTTTGACAGTTTGAAAACAGAAAGAATGTTTTTTTTCCCTTGAGAATTAACAAAATTTCAGATTTTGTAAAAAGAGTTCAGGCTATCAACATGCTGCAATTTGGACTAAATTTCTGGATCCAAGTTAAATGCCAATATTCTTCTTAACAAATATTCTATATTTAAATTTACATTTACCTTAAAGTAATGTCTCTATGGGTTAAAGATTTTCTATGATTCCTTTAGGAAATAAGAAAAGTAAAAGCCAGATTTCCTTGGACTATTGTCTAATTTACAATTCTTCTTTTGGAGGGAAGAATTTATAGTATACTATATATAGCATATATATATATACATATATATATATATGAAATATATATACACATACTATATATAGTATATATATGTATGTATATATATACATATATGTATATATGTGTTATATATATATAACGTACATATAGTTATAGTTATAAAGAAGTATCTATACAAAACAGAATTTTGTAACTAATCATTGGGACAATAGGACACAAGCAGCTGGCTATACATTATTTTAATCTTGAATATTTCATTCCTGAACACTGCCTTTTTCTTGGCATACAATAATTATAGCTCCCATTTTTTTTATAATGCTTTATACCAATAAGACACTTAACATATTAATCAATCAATAAACAAGTGTTTTCTAATTGCTTGATATATGTGCCAGACATTGTACTAGGGGCTGGGAACTAGAAATATGAGAATGAAGCAGTTCTGGCTTGCCCTAAAGTCTGTCCGGTGTGGTTCTGTGCACATACACAGTCAAAGGCTATACAGATACTTTATGATTTGGGGTAGGAAAGAGGAAGAGTCTTATTTGCTCATCCAATGGTAGAATGACCAGGTCTCCTTATCTAACTTGTATATTTCATGGAATGATCACTTTGTTTAAGAATCATCTGTATCTTTCAAGTGTGTTACAGTACAATGGCTTATTGTGGAAAAGAGAGACAGACAGACAGACAAACAGAGAATCTTGTCAGGGAAGGAATCACTTGTCCATAGTCTGTGATCCAATGTAGAGAAGACTGGTTGGTCCAGAAGAAAAGAGGCCCTGGAGAGTTAGATTGGCATTCAATGGAGCCATGTAATCAGTGGAACCTGCTGTGCCTCTAACCATCTTTCCTCTCATTAAAGATTCACAGATTTAGAGGTAGGTAGGATCTTAGATGTCAGCTATTCCAACTTCTTTCCTTATGAGACTTTTCCTTACATTCGCTTCATTTATACCTATTGATGCTGCTATATGTCCATGCAATTTCATATCTATTTATAAATCAATATCTATATAAAGATCTTTATAGATATCTATAGATATATAAATATTAATATCTCTAAGTGTATCCATAAATTATCTATGTAGACTTAGATCTATAGATATATTTATCTAGATCTCTCTATAAACATCTACATATAGATAAATATAGAGAGAGCTATTCCTTTAGAATAGTAACTTTTTCATCTTTTTTGTATCCTTTGTACTTGGTACACTGCAGATGTTTAATAAATGTATGTTGATCAGTTGATTGATTCCTATATTAGTCTCTGAATTGCAGCATTATATAGAGATGTAGAAAAGCACATTGAAAGATAAAAATAATTAACATTTAACATACTAGATGATTGGTTTTTATTTACCATGACCTATATATCATTTTACATACCATCTTGCCCTATACTTAGTTTTAGACCTAAAGGGCTTGATTACATTTTAAGCAAGTAAGGCATTAGTCAGATTGAAATGATTCTTACCATTTTCTCCAAGATTCAGCTTTGGATCTTGTCTTGTCTAAAAGAGTGCCTAAATAAACCTTCTCTTGGGTTAGATATTCAGTTGTAATTATAGGGACCTTATCTGTCCATCTGTTATTTTTCCTCTTCCAGGAAGACTTCTTTGTATTGACTTATTCTGTGACTCACTCATTGCTAATAGTAATCACATCAATCTACTTTATTTGAAATTTCTAAATATTCTAAGAAAAATAAATAGCTCAGAGTGACATATACAGGAGAATGAATGGAGAAGGTATAGTGATGCTCAGATGCTTAGCAATGCTCAGGTGGCATAATATGGTATTTGAATATCACTGATGTTACCAGCTTTGGTTTCCTCTTTAGTAGACCTAATTACACTTGCAATGTTATTCATCCATAAGAACCCCTCTATATCAAACCACCAGATTAGACTAAAGCTTTATAATAGAGCAGCAGTTCTCAATCTGTGGGCCGTGACCCCTTTGGGGGTCAAATGACCTTTTCACAGGGGTCACCTAAGACCATCGGAAAACACATATTTCTCATGGTCTTAGGAACTGAGACACTGCTCCTCTATCTGTCTCCAGGTGGGTCTGCCCACATGCAGATACGCCCACATAGGAGTATTAAAGGGTCGCGGCATTAGGAAGGTTGAGAACCACTGTAATAGAGTAATTTAGTCCTTAGAAAAGCACCTGTTGGTGTTAGAGGGCTCTGCTTTAGCCCGAGAGTCTATGGCGAGGCCTGCCACATCTGACCACTCTGGATTGAGTTACTCAACATCAGTCCCCTGGGACAGCTCCAATGTCTAGATAATTAAGCATCCCTGCCCCATATGGTGTGGCCCCCAGTACCAGAGGAGGCCCAGGATGGATATTCCTCAATAAGAAACAAGGGCTAAGATCGGTGTTGGTGCTTATGGGATAGTGTACAAGGCCTGTGACTCCACCGCAGTTACTTCATGGCACTCAAGATAGTGAAAGTCCCAACAGTAAGAGGAATGGGGGACTGCCTGTCCATGCTATGGCCCTTCTTAGGAGGATGGGAGCCTTAGAGCATTCCAAAGCTATCTGTCTGACTGATGTCTTTGCAACTGTGTTGACTGCATCTTCACAGAGATGTTCGGTAGAAAGCCTCTCTTCTGTGGAAACTCTGAAGCTGACCAATTAAGCAAAATCTTTGACCTGATTGGGCTCCCAGAAGAAGATAAGTGGCATCCTGATGTTTCTCTCTCCCATGGAAGCTGTACTCCTTGTAGTTCCCAAGTTTTACAGTCAATTGTTCCTGAGCTGGAGGGACCTGGAGCACAACCCTGATGGAAATGCTGACCTTCAACTCCTACAAATGAAATACCACCTTCCAAGCTTGTAACACACTTACCTACAGACAGTTGGGAAAGCGAACCCAGATTGATCACTGAAGGAACTATATCCAGCACCAATACAGAAGGAAGAACAAATACCATTTCCACTCCCTACAGAGACGAGGATAACTCTGGCTACTCTGATTGTATCCCAAGGCCAGAGAGTAAACATGATCCTCCATATACGTACCACCCTTCCAAAGCCTTAAGCATTTTACACAGAACCCTTTATTGCCTCAACGACATTCCTCTACAACCAAAGCCCTTTGTGAGAAACGGCCCTCTATCCCACTCTAAACCCCCTAGATTTTTTGAGGGGAGGGGAAAAGGAAGACTTTTTCCCCACTTACCAGTGGGTTTTTTTTCTAATTACATGTAAAAATAGTTTTCAACATTGACTTTTAAAAGATTTTGAGTTCCAAATTTGGTTCTCTTTCTGTCCCTGCCCGTATCCTCTCCCCAAGAGAGCATGCAATCTGATGTAGGCTATACATGTACAATCCTATTAGACATTTTTCCACATTAGTCATGTTGTGAGGAAAGAATCAGAACAAAAGAGAAAAACCACAAGAAAGGAAAATAAAAGAGAAAATAGTATGCTTCTACCTACATTCGGACTCCAGAGATCTTTCTCTGGATGTGACTAGCCTTTTTCCATCATGAGTCTTTTGCAATAGTCTTAGATAATTGTATTGCTGAGAAGAGTTAAGTCTATCAAAGTCAGTCATCACAGTGTTGTCATTACTGTGTACAATGTTCTCTTCATTCTGTTCACTTCACTCAGAATCAGTTCATGTAATTCTTTCCAGGTTTTTCTAAAATATGTCTGCTCATAATTTCTTTTTTTTGGGGGGGGGAGGGAGGAAGTCAAGGCAACTGGGGTTAAGTGACATGCTAAAGGTCACACAGCTAGTAAGTGTGTCAAGTAACTCAGGTCCTCCTGACTCCAGTGTTCTATTCCATGTGGCATCTAGCTGCCCCTCTCATAATTTCTTATAGAACAATACTATTCCACTGAAAAGGGGATTTATACAGGAGAAGAAAAAAAAATATGAAGCTGGTCTGGTGAAAGAAAGAAAGAAAGAAAGAAGGAAGGAAGGAAGGAAGGAAGGAAGAAACAGAAGAAGGGAAGAAAAAAAGGGAAGGAGGAGGGAAGGACTGTCAAAGTAGGAGAAACAATTCACAAGAGCTAGTATTATATTTTAGTGTATAAGAAGTCATTAAGTAAGAGCAAAGATAACAGGAAGACAACATATATCCTGCACTAATAGTCTATAAAGCCTTATGTTAGACCATCAACATATGATTTATGGACAAGAATGATAAGAGTATTAGAAGGCATGTTGTTGTTTCCATCGTATTGGATAAATGACCATAACTGATGAGATCTCAAATTCATCAAAGTATTAAAGCAGTTTATATATGATGATTTATTTTGTTTAATTCTCAGAAAGATATAAGAATAAAAAAAATCTAGCCAGAGTTTTGACACAGTTTGCTATTTGCTTTCATGAACAGATCAGTCTGATTTCTGTCTTCTCCTTTAAATGACTGACAGTTGGAGTGAACTCACTAAATCAGTTTTTTCACTGAGGAGTTCTAGAGAGACAACTTCTAACTATATATTGAATTCACTTTGCATCAAGAATGATCTTGTAAAAACAGAAATGACAGTAGAGTGATAAAAACCACACCAAAACACAAACACTATACAGTGATATAAGAAAATCTTATAAATTGAGTTTATCTTATAAATCATCAGTTATAGGTAAATTAATGCCAAATGATAGAGCAAAACAGCAGCAGCTTTATCAGACAGATAAAAAGAGTTAATAGTCAGGTCTTTTCCATGACTAATTTCCGTGATTTTATGATTAACTCTAAAAAAATTAGAAAGACAAATGCCAACTTATGAAAGACAAATAGGAAGGGGGGGAAAAAAGACAAGACTCAATAAATACTTTATTGAGATAAATCTGAAAAATTAATAAGGTGCAAAAAGAGACCAATTGCCCAAGAATTTAATTAGTAAAGCTCTCAGGAAACAGAGTTGGATGCATACATTGAAGGATTACAGCATATTGAGAGGAAACAAATTTTTGACTAAAATTTTGTAGCTTAAGGTAAAGGTCTTTTGATGTATAATTTATTCCTTTCTTTCAGTTAAATTAAATTCACACCTAGGCAGAGTTGGAATGACACAGAGCTATATAGTTGGATAGGGAGCAATAAAATATTTTTCTAAGTGACTTTGAAAAGAGTTGTCATATGAAGCCTTCATTTGCTCCTAGAATCCTCCATCTGGAAGAGGACTCACATTCATTAATAACAATATTTTGAAACACAACCTATCTTATTGTTTTTCCTATTTTTCTTTTCATTGACTCCTATCAATGCAAATAATTACATTTACATTACAACTATTAACACTAAAATTACCTGATTTTGATGCATAAAACATCAAAACATTGGGGTTTTTTTGTCCATTTCTACTTCTGATTAATCAATTAGCTTAGTTAATAAAGAAATCACCTAAAATCCATGAAAATCTGGAATTAAGGGCTGCCTCTAAGAAACACTGTATGATGGTACATATCAATTTCTCAGCACTAGCATCAATTCTCTAGGAATATAAATTGAAGCTAATTTGCCAACTTGCTTTGATAGAGAAGTTTCCTTATCCAGAAGTTCCTTATAGCAATGAAAGGAGTTTAGCCTCAGTCCTTATCTTAAGTGATCTATGCCCACCATTTGCATTTTCTCTCTTATTTACTTTTCTTCATGTGAACATTAGTGCCCAATGTGTTTGTTTGGCTATGCTTCCCACCCCCTAATTGTTTCGCTATTCAATCAAAGTCTTCAGAAGCTTCACTGGAATGTGCACATTTGTCCATCTTTGTTCTTTTATGGTACTTGAGGTAGAAAAGAAAGGGTTTTTTGTATTTTCCTTTCTTTATGTGCCTTGTTGAAATTTCCCTTTCAAGTGAAAAAGGTGAGATCACATGTAACACAATGTTTTGTTTTTCTTCATCCCAGTTCTTCTCCAATGAGAACAAAAAAGACAAATACTATTTGGACATCATAGATATGACAGGATAATCAGAAAGTTGCATTCTCCCATCCCCTCCAAAGCATGACAAACACCATGACTAGTGATTTACCAGTTGAGAACCCAGATACTTAATTGTTTCCTGTATACCTATGGGAAATGTACCATTCACAATTCTACTCATCCCTATAGCTACAATCCTCTATTTTTTAAGTGAAGCTTCTCCCTGCTTAGGCTTAGAGCAATGAACAGAATACATTTTTACTGATATAAAACCCTTTGAACATATAGTTCTTTGTTGCTGATTTATAGCACTATTAAGGACTATTTTTCTTAACAGAAATTATGGGATCAAAATGCATGATTTTTTGGTAATTTTAATACGTAGTCACAAATTACTCCCCAGAAAAAAAATATAAAATTCTGCAATTATGCCAGTAATGAATGAATGTTCCTGTCTCATCATAACCTTGCCAGGATTTAATTTTTTTGGTTAGTCAAAATTCATGTCGCGTATTTTGGAAATTGTTCATATCATTTGAATCTTTACCTATTGTGGACTAGGAATAACATAGTGATATCAAAAAGAGTTCCTTATATATTT
This sequence comes from Pseudochirops cupreus, assembly GCA_028627135.1. Taxonomy (NCBI): domain Eukaryota; kingdom Metazoa; phylum Chordata; class Mammalia; order Diprotodontia; family Pseudocheiridae; genus Pseudochirops; species Pseudochirops cupreus. Next base: position 17,752 of record JAQQSU010000151.1, read on the forward strand.
TAGGTGTCAAATGTTATGCATGATAATTGATGTGAATATTTTCCCAATATATTATCAATTTTCTCTGCAAGAAAGATTTTCTCTGGAAAACTAAGTGACCTATCTTTGTCCTACTTAGAGGATAGTGGGATCCTTTTTATAATTCTTTTTAAATTTTAATCTTATTGTTTATTGTTAACATTAAAATTAATTAAGGGCTTTTTAACATATAGATCTATACATATTTGTACATCTATCTTGTGCACTAATTCCTTCTATTTGAATTGAATGGAATTTATCTACCATTAACAATTAAGACAAACATTTGATATCTTTTTACCTCATTTTCTAAGTTTTAAAATACGTTCTTGCTCTCATACTACAGGAGTTCATGGGATATGGTCCAACATTCCTTTTTCTACTGAATTATCTATGCATTTCCTAAGCATATTTGTTGAATAATTAATCATTTCTGCTTTTATTTTTAAAGATACATCAAACATTTGATTGTATGTCTTTAATTAGATGTTTGCTATATTCATGTATTTATTCTTAAAGATATTTATTTTATTTTTAATTTATGAAATAAAACAAGCAATCCCATGACATAATAGAATAATAATGATTGTACGTTAAACTGCAAATTTATTATGTACAACTTTTTATTCCTTTAAATATATATTAAACTTATCATGTATATTTCTTCTTTTTTTTTCTTCCCTCCCCCTGCCCTAGAGACGGCTACCATCAGACACAAATATGTGTGTGTGTGTGTGTGTGTGTGTGTGTGTGAGTGTGTGTGTATAATCTTTATATACTTCTATTTGTAAGTTCTTCCTCCACTTATTTCCATTATCATACAGTTTTAACAATAACTACTTTGTAATGTTTTTAAAGATGAGAGGCAGGCTTTAGGAAGCCTAAAGAAAAAAAGCTAAAAACAAAATAAAGTCTAATAGGGCAAGTCTCCTTTCAACAGCTTTTCTTTTCAGTGTGTGCCTTAACAATTCCATATGCTTGTTTTTCTACATAATTATCATTATGGTTTTGCCTAGTTCTATAAAGAAATTACTTTGTATTTTGACTGGTTATCACATTTTTTAGACAAGACTTGTAATTTCATTGGTGAAACAAATTAATTATGAGTAAAATCCCTATACCCATTCAGACTGGCAATCCTACTACTAACGAGTAAGTAAACTATTCTATTGTTTGATATCATTTATTTATGAACAAAAGAAAATAAGACAGTATAACATAGCAGACTGAGAAGTAGCCTTGCAGTTAAAAAGATCCATGTTCAAATTAGGCCCCTATTACATACTAGTTTTGTCATATCGGAAAATCCATATAACATATTAATGTTCCAGGCAATTCTCTAAGACATATGCTGCATATTCATTCAACCTATGCACAAGGAGATGGAAGTTCTATACCTGGGAGCCTCCCACAGTGATGAAATCATAGTTCTAGTTAAAAAAACAAAAAGATAACTCATAGTTTATATATAATTGAAATATTTCTTGCCACATTTCCTATAGTTCAGTTATTTGAAAAGCTATACATAAGATATGTTGAGAGTTTTCATCACATACTTGAAAACAGTTAATTGTTGTGTACCTTTGGCTTTTTTCTTTTTTAATAACAGTAAGCTTCAAACTTTGAGAGGCTGTGAAATACTTCTGGCTTCCTTCTTTTGTGTGTCCTAGAACTTCACCTCTTAGTGAAATTAGAGCAGGTTATTCCTAAATTCATTTCTAGTTCTCAAATTCTGAGATGTTTCTGTTGATATTGTATGGAAATAAGCTTTATTAAACAATCACAGATCTCTGAGGGGAGATTATATAATGTTTGGGGGCTTGACATAATCATCACTAAGCCATGCACAAAAAGGAACATATGAAGGATCTCACCTCACAATCCATCAGGAATTTGTCTCTTGTTAAGAGGACAATATTACCATTCAATAATTCTGTGACCTTCAGACAGTCAAACTAGCTTCCCTGAATTTGGTCCTCCATGGAAGAACTCTGGCTATGCCCAATCACCTAGGGGAGTTGAAAAGAGATAACTGACATTTTATTACTAGCCAATAGTCTCTATTTCAAATGTCTCCAGTCAAATTTCCATAGCACTACAACTTTGAGGAGTCTATTATGAATATTTAATATGAATGTCATATTTCAGTTTGTAATAATGTAGAAATACTGCTGTTAGTTAAGCATAACCCAAAATAGTGTGCATAATGAAAAATATATAAGTAATGGACATTTCATACTATTTGTGGCTTATCATATTCTTTAAGGTTATCCAACCATATGAACTGAAATTGAGGGAAATAAAACTTGTAAAAATAATCATTTGATAGGGAACTGAAATGTAGATATCTCACTCTGAATGACTGTCATTCTTTACTATTACCTTGCATACCTAGAAAGGTATAATTAGCCAGATACTTGACCCTTTGATCTCTTGATTGAGTTACAGAATCTATCAAAGTTGTGAATCTTTTCAAGGCCCCTGTTTTGAATTTATCAGTAATCCCAAGGTATAAGCTAGGCATAAACTGAATGAAACCAGAAGGAAAGGTCATGGCTGACCTAAGAAAATTAGTCACACTTTTTGGGACATGGAGAAAACGAACAAACAAACAAAAACACAACCACATGGAAGTTTGAAATCCAGTATTACAGTAGCAGACAAGCCTTTTAATTTAGTAGCTATACGCAAAGAATCACTTGGGATGAGGCATGAGAGAAGAAAGACCTCCTTGTTTCCTCCTTGCCTCTCCAAGACCATGATTAGCAGATGACCAGTATAGACTCTGAAAGATCAAAACATTTCAATTTCTCATGATTTGACAAGACATTATCAGCAGTAGGCCAAGAGTCCTAGTGATCTGAGTTTAGAGTATGGTGTAGAATTGAAAAAAACAGTCTTTGTATATGATTAGGAGACAAGTGGTCATCGATTTGTTTGAAGATCTCCAAAAATCAAGAACTTATCCTCCAAGGCAGCTCATTGTACTGTGGGATCTTTCAGTGACTAAGAATGTTATTGTGAAGGGAAATGTCTGTCATTAACGCTAAATTTTCTTATTTATACATTCTGCCTATTGCCCTAACACTGTCTTCTTGGAACAAGAATAAGATTATTCTTGAGAAGATAATACAGGAAAATAAAAGAGAAGTACCACTTGACCAAGTGGAACCCAGAAACCAATATTCCCTTTCTCCTCTCCAATTCTTCGATATACCATATTTTAGTATAAAGGAAATTAGACCTGATATGAAGGGACCCCTAACCCAGAAGAGAATCATGATTGTGACTCCTATTATATGACCTCCATGAACATTTCTGCAAGTTGTTTTTTTTCATATTTTAATTGAAGATGTTCTAATAGTGGCCATGGGCTAACGCAGCATGATTGAAAATAAAGTAGTTCCTGAAAATAGTTTCTATTGTAAATAAGGTGTTAAAAGCATTCTCAAGATACGCTTAAGGTAATTAACATTTTTTTTCATTCATAACTACTGCATTGCAGATGGTGGTCAGCATTTGAGAATGTCTTTCTTTTTACCATTCTTTTAGTCATTATTTATCAAATATTTATTTGTCTTCTTTAATTGTCTATAGTTATTTTTTTAGATTAGTTTACTTTCATTTTTCAACTTTTCAAGAAAAACAAACTTATTATTTACAATCTCAGTAAATTTTAATTCTTTTGGAAATTCTCATTAAGAAAGCAAATCAATCAGTTGTACTAAAGATAACAGGTCTTTGATTATGTAATCACTTCATATTCCATACAGTGTTGGACCTTGATCATGCTCTGAAGCACCACGCCCACATTCTCATCTTCCTCTTGGCATAATAATAAAATCTCTACTCCCTTTCATTTTTTTTAAGAAAAGGAATCAATTGACTGCCCTGTCATTCAACTCACTTCTGTTGTGACTCTCTGGATATTCCTTCCCTGGCTAACACTCCCAAATCACTGACCTATATTGAATTTTTCATTCATTCATTCATTCTTTCATTCATTCAATATTCATTCATTCATTCATTCACAAGGGAAGGCAATTAATTTAGATATCCCAGGGGTAAAATGAAAAGAGAAAAGGAAAACAAAATTGGGATGCAAAAATATAAAGGAAAGAGTGAACAAAGATGCATTGTGATCTATGTCCATAAAAGACAAAAATAAAACTAAAGTTCTGGACAGGGTTCTATTAAAGTCTTAGAGGCAATGATGTTTAGTTCTGACAGAAAGAAGTACATTGATGATCCAAGAGGTAGGCATCCTCTAACTTTGGCAACTTGATTATGTCAGACTCTAGATCACTTCTTTAGTGCATCAATTATTAACTCAGCAACTGTCCAAGGATCAGCTGTTTTGTAGAGAGACCTAAGGTGCCGCTTGCAAATATGTGAATTGTTTTATACTCTAACAGAAAGGTAACAGTTAGAAAGATTGCATTATAAGTGAAAAAATGGGCAGGAAAAGAGCAGGAAAGGGCTTTCAGGAAGGAGAAAGTATCATCTCTAGAGATCAGAGTCTGTTGCTAGCAAAGGCCCAGCCCAGGTTCTTCTAGACTACCATGTATATAGACTATGAATAGTGTCTTAGCAATAACTAAAACTATTTTGATGAATATAATCATTTTACATGTCTATCCTATAGTTAACACTATATTACATCATATCAAATTTTACATATGTATATATATATATCTACATATATATATGTGTATGTATGTATATCTATGCATACTTGTGTATACACAAGTTCTACAATGTTTTCAATTAGCAGAGCACTTTAAATGAAATACTTCATTTGAGCCTCACAACAATTCTGTAAATAGACTGAAGAGGTATTATTAGTTGCATTAATCTGACTCACATATTTTAAATTCTAACAATTTGACCTATTTGACATTTTGTGTATATGATATTCCATTGGTTTTCTCTGGGTAACATACATACTGTCCCTATGCCTAGAATTCATTCCTTCCTCATCTCTGTTCTAACAATGACCTATTTGACATTTTGTGTATATGATATTCCATTGGTTTTCTCTGGGTAAAATACATACTGTCCCTATGCCTAGAATTCATTCCTTCCTCATCTCTGTCCCTATAAACATCTTGTTTCTTTCAGACCCAGTTTATATCAGACCTTTCCTAATTCACCCAGTTGTAAGTATTCCTCAATCTATCCCAACTGGAAAGATTTTATGGAAATTTTGTATTTACTTAGCTCTCTGCTGTATCAGCAATGCAGTATTCACAATGCCTACAGTAACTATAAATATACTGATATAGTTATTAATCACAAAATGGAACAGGCTCTCTACATAAGAAATATAGATAGTGCATTCATTTAAATACCAGAAAACTGAGTCCCAAAACCAGAAAGTCAAAGCCAACCCAGTAGCGATGAAGTTGGCACATGTGGTCAAAGTAGTAAACACCCACATCCTCAAGCCTTCAAACAGGACAGGGT
>JAQQSU010000151.1:32032-46782 GCA_028627135.1 Pseudochirops cupreus
CTAGACAACTTTGGGAGACCCTATCATACTTCCATTCTCACTTTTGGAGGTCTAGTTTAATTCTTATATTTAATCATATATTATATTTAAATATCTTGCTATGTATATATGTATTCATATATAATTATATTATATTTATGTATAAATTATATCATATCATATTGTATAATATCACATTAATTTATATTGTATTATATTTCATTATATTATATTGTATCATTATATGATATATCTTATCATATTCTATTATATTCCTTCTATATATCCTTCAAATACTTTACCTGATATTATTTGTGGATTTTATTATGATTTTATTCTTATTTACTCCCCTCCCCCCTTCATTTTGTGGAATTTAGTGCAAGAATATTCCCATGGGGAGTGTTTTCCTATTCTCTCCTTTAGAAAAAGAAAAAGAAAAAGAAAAAAAATACTTTGATGTATTTCTTGGCATTTTCAGCCTCAGAAAAGGATCACTGTTCCAGCCATTTTTTTCCTATAATTCCATCTTATGTCAAATTTTCAGAGAGAATCTTTTTTTCCATATATATTCAAAATGAAATTTACCCTTTCTGCATCTCATTCTCCCAGCAACTAAATGAGAGGTTTGGAATAGATGACCTATAAGTTCTCTTAATGCTGTAAATCTAAGATATTTTACATATAACACAAATGATATTGTAATACACATAATTTTATATTTCTTAATAGAGGTTATTTAACTGGAATCAAAATATGTCAAGTTCTATACCCCTAGTTCTCATTTTGCATCTAAATATACTACTTTAAAATCATTGAATAAAACTATTTGATTTCCATGTAAAAGAGCTGTATAAAGAATAATATTATCTATATCCCCATTTAAATATTATTTTTGGCCTATTAGATTCATAAAAAACACATAAAGTACAAAGAATATGTATTGCCAGATTGAAAGGCAGCTTTAGTTTATGATGATAAAAATTTTAGAATATAGAGTAGCAGATATTATAATCTTTTACCACTATCTGAAAAGAACCTCTCATTTCATAAGAGAAATATAATTTCTGCCTCATAATTTGATGTGTTTTCCCTTGTTAGCTCATTGTGCCTATGTTATTTTAATGACATCCAGTCCATTGATGTAAATATTTTATAAAAGTGAATTTTGAGCCATTTGCCTCAAAATGATGCATTATACGCTAAATTAGTATACAACTATAGAAACTGTTATGGATCTAATAACAATACCATGAAATTAAGCAGAGATATGCCTAGTATACATTGAAGGAATGCAATCTAATGTGACACATTAATATCTGGAAGAAGCCCTGAACTGCAATGCATGATTTGGCTATTCATCTGGAATTTCAAAATAGTTCTTTTTTTTTTCCTTTTTTAAATTAATTTGTTTCAAATGTAAGTACGAAAACAAATACAGAATAGTACAAGAAAAAGAATTTAAAAAAACATATACATATGCATATAGAGAGAAATTTATGTATACATATGCATATGCATACAAATATACTCATATATACATATACACACATACATGTATGTGTGTTTACACACACCCTCACACATACATTCATATGCATCTATGTAACTACCATACTATACTTGTTTACCCTCTGTTTCTCTGAGGGTGGATAACATCTTTCATCAGTCCAAGTTCTTCCATATTTTTCTAAGTCCAATTCATTATTACCTACACCATAGCAATATATCAATCTTATCCTGTGCAGTTGTTTTAAATCGTCTAAAACAATAATGATTAATATGACTGACATATAGTGTTGTTTCCCTATTTTTCTCTTTTGCTTAAATCTATTTTAGTTTTAACTTTATCTTAGATCATGATTACTACCCCTGCTTTTCTCCCTAATAAATTCTATTCCTGATCTTTATTTTATGTTTGTGTGTATCTCTTATTTCCTATCCCTGCTGAATCCTGTACTTTGCTTCTATTTGCTACCCAGCACTCCTATTACTTAGCTTATCTACCTCTAAAAATCCCTCCCTTATCCTCTCCCCTCCTTATCCCTTAGGCTTTTACTTCTTTTTGAATTTAGAAGAATTTTATACATACATCCAAATGCATTGTTTCCTCTTTAACCCATTCCCAGTGAGAGTAGATTGACAGAACCACCAGCCCTCCTCTGCCATCTAATTTCCTATGTCAGTTCTTCCTCTAGCACCTCGTTTGTATACGGTGGTTACCCTTTTTATCTTTTCCTCAATTGTTTCACTTTTTAGAAAAAAACATCAGTCAGGTCTACCCCACTCTTTCTTTCAAACTGCTCTGTTGCTAGTAACAGTCTTAGACATACATTTTACATTTCCTCATATAAAAATGTCTTCATTGAATCTACTGTAATTAGTCTTTGATATGTACCTTACATTTCTTATGGCTTTTATATGTCAAATTTTCTATAAACAAAATCCTGAGAGTCTGGCAGTTTATTAAGTGTCCCTCTTTTTTTTTTCCAATTCAAAATTATGCTTAACTTTGCTTGTTATGTTATTTTCTGCCACAACCCCAATTCTTTTGCTCTTTCATATATAGTGTTCTAAGACCTGTGGTCTTTTAGTGTAGCCACTGCTAAGTCTTGTCCAATTCTATTTGTGGTCCTGTCATATCTGATTTTTTTTTGTTCATAATATTTTCTCCTTGAGATTGAGGTTTCAGAATTTTGCTGTGATATTCCTGTAGATTTTCTTCATAGGTTCTTTTTCAGGTGGTCATTAGTGGACTTTTTTTCTATTTCTACTTCCCCTTTTTATACTAATACTTCAGAAAATTTTTCTTTAGTTATTTCTTGTATTATTGTATCAAGATTTGTTGTTGTAGCTTTCATGTAGTCTGCTTATTTGTATATTTTCTGTTCTTTATTTGTTTTCCCGATCAGTTGTTTTTCTTATGAGATGTTTCACATTCTCTTCCATTTTTTCATTCTTTTCATTTTGTTATTTCTTGGTTTCTTATAATTTCTCTGGGTTCCGCTTTCACAATTCTAATTTTCAAGGAATCATTTTCTTCCTTATTCTTTTCTAATTAGTTCACATTCTTTTCATAATCTTCTTGGTTTTTTTTCCCCTTGAGTTGTTCTTTTTAAATTTTTTCCTTAATCTCTCTCATTTGATTTTTAAAGTCTTTTTAAAGTTCTATGAATTCTTTTTGATCAGGTGACCATTTGATGTTACTCTTTTGGGTAGGAGAGGCTTTTTATGATTCTGTTTCCTCCTCTGATGATGAATCCTAGTCTTCTCTATTCACATTGTTACTTTCTATATTTGGGTTCTTTTTTCTTCTTTGCCTGTTCATATTCTTTTTTATTTATTGCTACAAATAAAATTGAATTCTTATTATTGTAATCTTATTGTAATCACCTCTAGTAATTGGGCATGGGGGTTGGTGCCTCTGGTCTTAGATCCTCCTTCATTTCTTCCCTCTGACCTAGAACTAAAACCAAGAACTCTTTCCTTCTGTAAGTGCCTATGGCCAGCAACATCCCTGCCCCACTGCTTCTGCACTCACTGAGTATATGCTGGTTCCTTCTTGCCTAGGGCTGTATCCCAGCAGCACAGCTGGGCCTGGTGGCCTTTATCAGCAGAGGTGCCCTCGATCTTCCCCTGCTCAGATATCCAACTCCCCACAATGTCTGGTAGGTGAAAATTTTTCTGGCTGGGCCAACGTTACCTCCCAACCCAGCTGGCCCCAGAGCTTACTGCTTGCAGAGCAAGCCTGAACGTGTTTACACTTCACAGGGACCAAAACTTGGTCCTGAGATTTTTCTTTGGATATTCTCTGGTTGTCCTAGGAGAACCATGGTTCTGCCCCAACTCTTGTTTCCTTTTACCATTCTATATTCACCTTGAGGTGCTATTTTATCTTATTTGTGCAGGAAATCTGGAGAGCTTAGAATTTTCTGAACTACTCCACTGTCTTCCCAGAATCCTCCTCAAAACAGTTTTAAAATTAAATTCTCTCTTTTCAAATCTGGTGGGGGGAAAAAAGCTAAAACCATTTTAAAAAATCTTAATATTTTTATGGATTCCTTAGCAACTCATAATCACAACTATATTCCCATATTGTCAAATAATTTGACCACCTTAAAGCTAGAAGAGAGTAATTATGTGAATTTAATGAAAATGAATGATAGTGATCAAAAAATTTTCCAAGAATATTTGCTTTTTATTTTTTAATTAAGGAAGCCTAGAGATTTCTCAGTCACATATATTAATTTCTATGCAATCCAAAACTCATTTTCTAGGAGGTATCAGAATTGAGCCTTTCTTACCATAATTCAACATAATCTGGTAGAAGAAGTACTAGAACTGGAGTCACATGACTAAGCTTCTATTCCAGCCTCTGACACTTACTTCCTCTTTATCCTTGGTCAAGTTACAGCCTTCTTGAGCCTTGTTTTATTCATATGTAAAATGAGAGAATTGTCTTCAGAAGTTTTGTTCAACTGTAAATCTCTAATTAGTGTCCTAGTGATAAATTACAATATTCTTTTCACATAGTTTACATCTTTTCTTCCCTGAGCTATGCCTGGATGTCCAGGAACAAGAAGTTCTTTTACTCTCTTTTAATTCTTTTGTTGAGCAACTAGGTGGCTTACTGGATAGAGTGTTGGGCCTGAAATCAAGAAGACATCTTCTTGAGTGCAAATCTGGTCTAAGTCATTTACTAGCTATGTGACCCTGGGCAAGTCACTTAAAACTGTTTGCCTCAGTTCTTCATCTGTAAAATGAGCTGGAGAAGGAAATGGCAAAGCACTCCAGTGTTTTTGCTAAGAAAACCTCAATGGAGTTCACAAAAAGTCAGACATGTATGATTAACTATAAATTCTTTTGTTAGACTTTTGCTGCTGTTGCTGCTGCAACTGCTACAGCTGATCCTCTTCTTCCAACTCCTCCTCTTCCTCCTCCTCCTTTTTCTTCCTCTTCCCTCTGTCTCTCTCTCTCTCTCTCTCTCTCTGTTTCTCTGTCTCTCTGTCTCTGTCTCTCTTTCTCCTTCAGGGTTATAACTAAGAATTCAAATATCAGAGCAATTTCAGATTAGTGTCAGAATTTGGGTCCCAGGTGTGCCCTGAACTTAGAATAAGATCTATATATTTTTTCTTTATTTCTAATGTAAAATCAAACAGCCTATACTTCATCTTAATTTCACTCAGATGGCTCAAATGCCTATAATTTTAATGATTCAACTCTGAAGTTGGGTTTAATCTTGGTGTTCTTACTGGCAGAATCTGATAAAAAGAACATTGAAGTTAGATTTGAGAAAACCTGCTTTGAAGCTCAGCTATGTCCTTTTAGACTGCATAATCCTAGAAACAGTTTTATAAGACACTATGACTCTCTGACTTTAGGGATGAAGAACAGCGAATGAAGCTTCTTCCATTTTCTCATTGGTAAAATGCGTGTGATATTGTCTTCCATCTACCTCAAAAAGATTTAAGGAATAAGGAATATAATGTCTTTACTCTTTAAGTGTTACATAAAAATAAATTATCACCACCATCTTCAATAACAGTTTTAAAAGTGTTCATTGTTATACCTAGAAAAAAATCTTTCTCTGAACCTTATCTTTCTTGTATGTAAAAGGGAGAGGGTAAATTAGAAAATGTCTTTTCCCACTGTATGTAGTACAGTGTTAATGGAGAGTCTTATTTAGAGAGGTACAATAGTCTCTTCTTCAGAACAATGAATTTTAAGTGAAACAATTAAATGGTGCAGACATCACATTTGGTCAGGTAGCAAATTAGAAATACCTGAGTTTAACACTCAGAAGGCTTAAAAACAAAATACTGAATTTGGGAAACCCTGAAATGGAGGACTGGGGTAAATTGCTCCCCAAATCCCATTTCAAGTCTGTTCCCCAACATTGGCCAATTCTGGAGTCACCGGGTCTCTGTTTTACCTCAAAAGGGGAATATGTAATCCCTTCTCCCCAACTAAGGATGAACATAATTCTTATTATTCCAGGTAAAATTTTGAAACTTTGTATGAGCGTGAAAATCCCTAGTTACTGCTCAGAACATGAAATAATCTAATCTTATGAACCCTGTTAAGCCTCCCTCGGAATTCTGAGATCACCTGCTTGCATTTTGCATGAATCACCACTAGATCATGATTTTGCTTAGTAGTCAAAACAGACCAGTAACACAGTTCTCTTTTGGTCAAAAGGTTTTAAAGGACACACACACACACACACACACACACACACACACACACACACGCACACACACATCTCAATTGATGATAAAAATGATCTTTTGTAAAGTACTTTAAGGTTCCCAGAGTGCTTTAAAATATTATCGTTTTATCCTCCTCATTTTGGATATGAGAAAATTGAGACAAAGGTTAAGTGACTTGCCCAGAATAACACAGTTAAGTGTCTAAGGCCAGATTTGATTTAAATCATCAAAATCGAGGCTCTCAGAGTTCTTTCCACTTTTCCTCCTAATTGCCTAAATAAACTCAAATTATTTTAATCAAATTAAAAGCTTTTTAAAATATAATCATGCATATTAGTAATCAGATTAACCACCAACCAATAAACATTTCAAGTGTTTACAATTGGTGTCATCATGTTAGGTGGTACAGCTACAAAGATAAAACAAAACTTGCCATAAAGAACCTACATTCTATCAGGGGAAAAAAATAAATTGCATAAGTAAGTACAAATAAGAAATGCACTTCTTTCTAGAGATAACAGAAGGACGATCTTAGTTACAGATCTCATCCGCCTTTGTCTAGATTCTTAACTGAGGCAATAGAACTGGAGAAAGAAGCATTCTGAAGATACCATTTGAGTGCAGAGAGAAAAGACTACAAAAACATTTTGTTTTTCCTGAAGTACTGAGCTTAGCTTAACCCATGGAGCAGATATTCTGTGGAAATTTTATCTTGAGCAACATTCTTGAGAGACTTTGACTACCATCTTGAGATAGTTCAATGGAAGGACTGCATTTTCAATATTTAAAAAAAGTCACTAGTTTCACTTGATTGTTATAGGTGGTTCTAATTGTAATCAATTTTCTCACAGCAAAATGTTATTAAAAATTTACATGTAACTTTCTATTGTTTGCTGAACTACTGGTAAATTAAATTTATTAAAGCCTCTGAGACAATGGGAAATTTAACAGAGAACTATTAATGCAAGCTTAAGGGGAAATTTTGGGGTTTTTTCATATATTTAATGAATTGGGATGGGGTCAAAGAGCTAGTTTATTCATTGAGAATTTATCCATTTCTCTCATTTTATGTTAAATATTAGAACATTCCCCCTTTGGTTGCCTTATAAGCAAAGAAAAGAATTAGTAGGTTAATGAGATATGTCACATTTTGAAAAGTAAGGAGATTCTCGTCATTCTTCATTATTGTAGTGAGCTACATAACCCACTTGACCCCACCAAGAAGCATACCATTTTTTTAAATGACATTTCAATGTAGTTGTTCTAAATGTATCTTGTGGCTGAGAACTGAAAAGTAAATATATCTATCTGGGTGAGATCATGAACTTCCAAATGATTGGTTTTTTTTTTTTTTAATTTAAGGGGATATAACTTCAGAGGACCTTGAACCTAGGAGAGTCATCCTATTGCGGACCCACTCTAAGAACTGAGCAACCTGAGGAAGGAAAGAAAGCATTCAAGACATAAGGTACAGCTTCTGCAAAGTCATGGACCTAAGAGTTAGACTTCCATACGTGAGAAACAAAAAAACAAGTTTTGTTGGACTAAAGAAGACATAAAGGGAAGTAATATGTAATATACTGGAAAGAGAAGAAACAACCAAATTGAAAAGTGCTTTAAATCCCAAAGGGAGAGAGTTCTTTGATTTTAGATATAAAAGACAGACCTGGAACCTTATTACCAAGGTAGTGACATGTCAGATCTATGCTTAGGCAGCTGAGGAGGGAATGAATTAAAAGAAAGGAAGGGCTTTTGCATTAATTCAGGAAAGGGATTATAAGGTTCTGAGCTAGGGCAATGACTATGTTAGTGGAGAGAAAGAAACATATACAAGAAATGTTATGAAGCTAGAAATGACAGCACTCAGATATGTGGGTTATGGGAGGAAGGATAACACACGTGCTATAAACCTAGATGACTGACAAAATGACAGTATCCTTGACAGAAAGAAAGAAAGTCTGGAAGATACAAAGGTTTAGGGAAAAACTTCATGAGCACAGGTTTTGACATATTTAGTTTGATATTCCTATGGAATATATAAGTCAAAATGCTCAAAAAGGATTTGGTGATGAGAAGTAGTGTTTATGAGGAAGATCAATATATAGGCCTTAGAGTCATATGCATAGAGATAATGTTTGAACCCACAGCAGTTGATGTTACAACTAGTAATAATGACAATGAACACTTTAACAATAATTTATTAAAGTTCTGCTATGTTTCAGGCACTATAGTCAGTGGTAAGTATACAAGTACAAGAAAGAAATGCCTGCTTTCAAGAAGCTTATATTCTAATTAGGGAAATTAATACATATTGAGAAGTAAGCATATATTGGCAGCTAGGTGGCATGGTGGATACAACACTGAGCCTGCAGTATGGAAGACTTAAATTCAAATCTAGGCTCAGGCACTAGCTGTGTGACTTAGAGCAATTTTGTTAAGCTCTCTTTGCCTCAGTTTTCTCCAATGTAAAATGGAAATAATAATAACACACATCTCCTAGGGTTGTTATGAGGTCCAAATGAAATAATAATTTTAAAGTACTTAGCTCAATGTCTGGCACCTAGCAAGTGGTTTATGAGTTTTAGCTATCATCATCATCATTATCATCATTTAGAAGGCAATATAGGGGAAGGCTTCTTTTGGTAAGTCACAGAAATCATGAATGGAGATGTAGGGCCATTGTTTGACAAAATCTTTCCAGAAACATTGGTATTTTTTATCACAATTCACAGAGTTGAAAAGAAAATGAAAAAAAAACATGTCATAAAGTCTAACAAAAGATATGCGATATATGGCCAAGTAGTTAAGTCAGCCATAGATATGACAAACCTTCATCAGGCAGAACAACATTATCCAGGGTAAGGAACAGGTAATCTAACTGGAAGCATATACCATCAAGCAGAAATTTCATGGCAGAAAGAAGTCTATAAAGTATGACTGATTAATTAGGACTTACATAGCTATGGAGAGCTTTCACCAATGAGAACAACCAATGGAAGAAATATAATGGGTCCAGGTAGGAAGATGTCAGTGTTTTGGATGATTTTTTTTTAATGATTGATATTTTTTAGATGTAAATCCACTTTCAGGCTCATTTTCAGACAGCTCAGTGTCACCATTAATGTAATGGTCCTCCACTAAACCTTCAAGGGAAAAGGTGGATCAATATAAGTTATTCTGAAGCTGCCTCTAAGCATAATTTTACCAGAATATAGTCCTCCATCTTAGCTCAAATCTTGAAAAATAAATGAATAAATTTGAATTTCTAGTATGCAATATGTCCCACTGCTCCCACTTTCACCATTTTGCCTAGGTAGATACTAGTTACAGTAGAATTTCTCATCATTCAAAACTCTTTATTTCCTTCATTAAAATATTAAGAAAAAGCTTGATGCTTCTTATCTCAACTTTGTTCTTTCCATATGTCAAAGGACTGTCTCAGTATGAAAAGGATCAGAAAGTAATATTTATTTGGAAAATTACGATGTTCCCAATCTATTCCTTTCAATCTTGATTTATACTTTTCTAAAAGTTTTGAATAATCAACTATCATTATTGAGCCTCCAGTTTGTCAATAACATGGATGAGACAGGAAATGGTATCAGTTATTTCATTCTATAAAAGTTCATTTTCTATACTACTAAATTGGTATAATCATTCTGAAAAGCAATTTGAAACTATATCCTCCAAACTATTAAACTGTGCATACTATTTCACACAGCAATTCTATTTCTAAGCATATACCCCCAAAATATCGAAGAGTAAAGGACCCAAATGTACAGAAATACTTAGAGCTTATCTTTCTATAGTAGCCAAAACCTGGAAGCTAAAGGAATGGATGTCCTTCCTCTTTGGGAACAGTTAATCTAATTGTGATATATGAATATAATGGAATATTATTGCTCCAAAAGAAATTTTAAAATGGATAGCTTCAGAGGAAATAGGAAGGTAACCAGAGTAAATTGAACAGAATCAGGGGAGCAATTTAAATACCAACAATAACAGTGTGGAGAAAAACAATTTTGAAAGACTTTAAAACTCTTCTTGATAACAATGGCAAACCACAATGCCCAAGGACAAAAGATAACATACAATTCTCCCCTCCTGCCACAGAGGTGATGAACTTAAAAAGAACGAGGCATGCATTTGGACATGACCAAGTTGGGAATTCATTTTGTTAGACTACGGGTATTTGTTGTGAACATTTTTTTCTTTTTTTCTGCTTCTTTGATTCTTTCTTCATTTATTTCTTTGTCCTATTTTTTAAATGTCTAAAGTAAAAGAAGTTTGAAGCTTGCCCTTCCTCCCTATTATTATGACTTTCATTGTGGACTCTGGCTTTATAGCAGAAGCCATTAATCTGAAGACCTCTTTTGTTCAGCAAATACTCAATCTAGAAATTACCATCATCTTTCTTGCCTTCTCTCTGATTAGGATCAACAATGGTTCCTCCTTCACCAAATGGGCAATATAATTGGTAGTAGTTAGTCAAAGTTTGCTGAAATATGTATGTGTGTATGTGTAATAAATATTATATATTTATTATATATTGTATATAATAAATATTTCCACTCCTATATATAATATATATTAATATGTGTTCTATATTATAAATATATATATTATGTATTTAATGATACAAATATATAATATAGCATTATATAATATTAAAAACATACACACATATACATATACTACTTACACATCCATACATATATATATACATACTTACTTTCAGACGATTTTAGACTATTAGTCAGAAGGAATTTAGAAGTCATCTAGTCTAACCTCATTTTACAGATGAGAAAACTGATGTGAAGAGAGTTACAATGGAATTCAAAACAATCACTCAAAATTCAGTCGTGTTTCTACTGCAATTTATATTGGCAACACAGTACAGGTTGACAGGTATACCAGGGCAAGAAAAGTATACCAGGGTTTGAATCCAACCTATGTCGGGTATATCTAGTTATCATTCAACAAGTCCCTTAAGTTTCCTTGTCTCAGGTTCCTCACATATAAAGGGATTAGGCTCGATGACCCATGAGGACACACACACACACACACACACACACACACACACACACACACACACACACACATGTTTTCACTTATGTCTGATTCTCTGTGGTTTTCTTGGCAAAGATACTAGTATGGCTTGCCATTTTCTTCTCCAGCTGATTTTACAGATGAGGAAACTCAGGCAAACAGGGTTAAGTAACTTGCCACGGATCACACAACTACTAAGTGTGTATGGCCAGATTTAAACTCAGGAGGATGAGTCTCTCTGTCTCTCTGTCTCTCTCTCTCTCTGTCTCACTTTGTCTCTCTGTCTCTCTGTCTCACTGTCCTCATCTCTGTCTCTGTCTCTGTCCCTCCCTCCATATCTTCACATGTAATATATATTTCCATGTGTGTGTATGCGTAATACATATTAGATAATATCTACTATATCTAACAGTGAGGCACTTAGATGGCTCAGTGAATAGGGTGCTGGGCCTGGAATCAGGTAGACCTCAGGTCAAATCCTCCCTCAGAAACTTCCTAATTTGTGTCACCTTGGGCAAGTCACTTAACCTCTGTTTGCCTAATCCACTGGAAGAAGAAATAGCAAATCACTGTAATACATAGGCCAAAAAAAATCCATATGGGATCTTCAAGAGTCAGACACAACTGGACAACTGAACAACAACAGCAACAACAAACATATAATAGATATTATATGTGTGTGTATTTTCATAATTTCTTCTAATCAAATCATTGTTGGACATTCAAAAGATTTTGAATGTTTAAATTGAATAATTTTTCTTCAAAGCAACCAAATGTTTTCATCCATTAAAAAATAGTAATTTTGGTACCACTTCATTGCATCTTTTACATACTCCAAATCTATTTCCTTTACTTTCTACATAAAATCCAAAGCACTGGATCTTAGTTCCACAAATTTTTATTTGAATTCACCATAAAGAGAAGTATCAGGGAAATGAGTTGCTAAGTGTTAAATTTCCTGACCAGTAAGACATGAACTATTAATAAAGAGAAGTCTGAGAGTAAGTGATCATCATAGAGCTCCTGAGAAGTAAGGAGGAAACATGGCATTAGGCTAAAGTTGAGATTTTAATGCAGATTCCAATGAGTTAAGAAAAATAACAGATGTGATCACAAAATCCAAATTTCAAGTAAACAAGTTACCTTATGAGGGATGAGATGGTGTGCAGAGCAGAATTCAGATTACATCTATGAAGACCAAAAGAAGAGCACTGCCTCAAAAGTACAATATGAAAATACAGTTATATATCTACAACTTAAATTTAAATAGATATACACAAAAGATGGGGCAAAGGAAAGTACCTGACAATAAAGAAAAAAGGTGGCACAGCCCTAAATTAATACTAGAAATATTGTTAGCCATTGGATAGCCACAAATCAGTTGTAGCTAATGACGAATTTTTAAAACTGCATTTTATCATTATTTTTATTTTTCCATATTTTTTAAAGCTATGTGGGTTTCAGAAAGAAAGAATGGAGCAACTTGGGTGAACAGAATAATGACAAAAGGGAAAAAATGCCAGTAAGTCAGGAGAATGATCTTTTCCTTCAGAAGAACAAAATAAA
The DNA here is from genome assembly GCA_028627135.1 of Pseudochirops cupreus. NCBI lineage: Eukaryota > Metazoa > Chordata > Mammalia > Diprotodontia > Pseudocheiridae > Pseudochirops > Pseudochirops cupreus. The sequence goes on from JAQQSU010000151.1 coordinate 44,833, forward strand.
AATAGTAGATAGGGAACTGAAATGCAAGGTAAGTGAAACAATGATAAGAAAGAATACTAGTACTTTTAACGAGCGTAAGTCTTCAAGTCAACATGTATTACATGTCAGGGTTATTCGAGTGCTTGCAAATGTCATTGGTGAGATGCCATAGGTGACCTTTTTTAATGTCATGAAGAATAGAAATGGTGCTGCCGAAAAGGAGATAGGTAAAGTATGTTCCGCCTTTCAATAAAGAAAGAAAATAGACTCTTGTAACTTATAGGCTAATGAACCTGGTTTGATTATTAGTGAGGAGGGAATCCTACTAAGTATTCTAGAAACAGGTGGAGCAATAGATAGAGTGCTGGGTTTGGAGTCAGGAAGACCTATCAAGGGTGGGGAACCTTTGACCTCAAAGCCACATGTGGACCTCTAGATTCTCAAGTATGGCCCTTTGACTGAATTCAGACTTCACAGAATGTCAAAGGGCTGCACTTGAGGATCCAGAGGGCCACACGTGGCCTTAAGGCCACAGGTTCCCCACCCTTGGTCTGAGATCAAATACTGACTCAGACACTTAATAGCTAAAGGACCTTGAGTAAGTAACTTAACCTCTCTGTCTGCCACAGCTTGTTCAACTGTAACATGGGGATAATAATGGCATGTACTTTCTCAGGGTTGTTTTGAGGATCAAATGGGACAATATTGTAAAAATTGCTTAGCATATTGCCTGGAATTTAGTAGGTACTACATAAAAAATGCTAACCATTACTACTACTACTACTACTACTACTACTACTACTACTACTACTACTACCACTATTACCACTATTGTATTATTAAAAGCATGGATTTGGAGCACTTAGGAAGGGAAGTGACACTCACTAAAAATTATCATATATTGATTAATAAGAGGTAATGTAGACTAACTTAATTTTATTCTTCAACAAGTTCAATTATTTCACTTGACTATTTGACCAGGGCTGTTCTATGAACAATATTCATTTCTTCCTATAAGATTTTGACAAAAGTTTCTCTTGATATCTTTCTGAGGAAAATGGAAGGGTCAGAATTGTTATAGATTTAGAACTGGTTGATTGAAGATGCCAAAAGAGCAGAGTAGAATGGACCAATATTAAGCAGGAGGGAGGTATCTAGCGTAATGTCACAGTGACCTGTCATTGGCCTTGTTCTGTAGAATATTTATAGAAATTACTTCATCAAAAACATAGATGGCATATTGATCAAATTTTCATGCTACGTAGCAAAATTTTTTAGCAGCACTCTTTATGTCAAACAAAAAAATAGAAAATGAATGTTCAATGATTGGTAGGCCATATGCATACAGATATGTATATGTGTGAATGTATGTGTCTGTGTATGTGTATGTACACACACATATACGCATACACAGACAGACATATATAAAGGCAATATATACTTGTCCATAAATGCGTCCATACACATATAAATATATACAATCTTACATATACATATAAATTTTGTATCTGCCACATACACATATTACCATATACATAATATGGACACACATATGAGTATATGTGTAGGTATATATGTAATGCCACGCACCAGCAGATTCCCAAAGGAATGCTACTGTGAACAGCCTTTAGAGTTCAGATTACAAAATGTAGTGAACACTCTGTTTATTCCATTACAAATCAAGACAAACATTCAAAACATTATAATATTCACAACATTACATCTTATCACAGAAAATGGCCACACAGTTTTCACTACAGTGGCCACAATATTCAGAACAAGGCTTAACACAGAAAATGGCCACACAGTTTTCACTACAGTGGCCACAATATTCAGAACAAGGAACAACAGAATACTCAAACTTCCACTCATGGGGCAACTCAATCATTAACAAGAAACAATAGAATACTCAAACTTCCACTCATGGGGCAACTCAATCATTAATCATTCAATCAATTCACAATAGAATAC
>JAQQSU010015100.1:0-11256 GCA_028627135.1 Pseudochirops cupreus
CCAGAGTCCCCAGATCAAGGAGAAAATATTACAAGCTGCCAAGAAGAAACAATTTGAATACTGTGGAAAAACAATCAGGATAACCCAGGATCTAGCAGCTTCTACATTAAGGGATCAAAGAGCCTGGAATATGATATTCCAGAGATCAAGGGAGCTAGGATTAAAACAAAGAATCACCTACCCAGCAAAATTGAGTATAGTGTTCCAGGGGAAAATATGGTCATTCAGTGAGGTAGAGGACTTTCAAACATTCTTGCTGAAAAAAACAGAACTGAAATGAAAATTTGACATTCAATACAAGAAGCATGAGAAAGTAAACATGGAAAAGAAATCATAAGGAACTTATCAAAGTTGAACTATTTACAAGACAATATGGAAAAGTGATAATTGTACCTTATGAAACTTTTCTCAGTACAATGATAGATGAAGGGAATACAAATGTATACATACATATACATACATATATGTCTATATAGGAGGGTTTATATATGTATACAGACACTTATCTGAGTATGTGTATACATGAGTACATAGAGGGCACAAGATTAATTGAATAGGAGGAAACAATAATGTAAAAGGTGAAATTCTGAGGTGGGAAAGGAATTGAATGAGAGGAGACAGGGAGAGACAGAATGGGGTTAATCATCTCATAGAAGAGGCAAAGGATAATTGTTACCCTTAAGGGGAACAACAGGAAGGCAAAAGGGAAAGGGTCAACCTTACTCTCATTGAACTTGTTTTAGGGAAGGAATGAATTAAACTCCAAGCCGGGTATCTTGCCACACAGGAGAGTAGGGGGGATGGGGATGACAGTTAGTATGACGGAGGGGAGGACAGAGTGTGGGGGAGGGTTGATGGAAGTACACACTTCTGTAAAGGGACAGGGGCAGGGACAGAGTAGAGAATAGAACCAGGGGAGGGTGGGATAGGAAGGAGGGACATATAATCAGTCTTTCACTATATGCCCACTGTGGAGAGGTTCTGCATAATTACACATGTACAGCCTGTTTTGAAGTCCTTGTCCTTCCAGTAGGGGTGGGTGATGATGGAGGAAGAGAAAGAATCTAGAATTTAAAGATCTATAATCAAATGTTAAAAATATATATGTATGCATATACACATATATAATAATAATTATTATTAATTTTAACTACATACAACTGGGAATTAAGATACACAGGCACTATGATAGGGAGATCCAACTTGCCCTGCCAGAAAGTCAGAGGGGCGAGGGAGAGGACATAGGAGAGAGCAGATTGGGTGAGGGGTTATACAGTGGGATGGCTGTTTTGAGGTGTTGGGTAGGGGAAAGATGGGGAGAAAATTTTCAACTCAAAATCTCATAGAAATGAATGATGTAAACAAGAAAATAAATAAATTAATAAATATTAAAAAAAATAAATTTCTCTGAAAGGGATTTGGTATCCAAGATACAAAAAACAATGAATGATATCTTTCTATCTACTAATGTCTGTTAATAACTGCACATACAGACACACACACACACACACACACACACACACACACACATACACACCAATAGTCTTCATTACCCAGTAAAGTGGACAGTGAATTTGAACAAATGGTTTTCAAAAGATGAATTGAAAACTATTAACAAATATATGGAATTATACTCCAAAACACTATTTAAATAATAAAATATCCACACTCTGTAAATCGGCAAGGATGACAAAAGGTTCGAGTAGTAAACATGGGAAGAAACATATACAAATGCGATGTTGGTGAAGTTGCTAATCGGTATAACCACTCTGGAAAGAAATTTAGAATTATATTAGTAAAATGACTAAAATATCCATGCCCTCTGATCTGGAGATTGCACTATTAGGCTTTTACCTCAGAGAGGCCATGGATAATTGGAAAGTGCCCATATTCGTCAAAATATTTGCAGCAGCACTTTTAGTGATAGTAAAAATCTGGAACTAAAGTAGATCCCAAACAGTTGGGAAATGTCTAAATAAATTGTGCTATATGAATGTAATGGGATATTACTGTGTTGAAAGGAATTACGCGTGTGATAAAGACAGAGAAACACAAAAAGACCTACATGAACTTATGCAGAGAGAAGTAAGCAGAGCCAAAAATAAATGACTATAACGCTGAGTAATCATTAAAAAAAATCACAAGTAAATGTTGAAAAATTAAAAAAAACAAGGATGACTTGAAAGAAGAGATATGAGAAGACATCACTCCACCTCTTTGGAGAGGTGGGAAGTCTACAATTGTAGTACATTGCACATGGTTTTAGACTTTTTTAATGCATTGATCAATTATGCTTATATTTATTTTTTTTATATGGGATGGTTCTCTGAGGGGGAAGAAAAATAACTTTGGAGGAAAATATAATGAAGTAGAAAATAACCAAATACATCCACAAAAACTTTTTTATAAAAAGGAAGGAAAATGAACCAACCAATATAATTCCCCTGAAGAAAATTATTTAAATAACAAAATTTCAATACTTATTTCTTACCTCCCCATGATGCAAAGCTAATTCTAAATCTTGATGCTGTAAATTGATTTGAAAAAAAAATTGCTTGTGAATATTTTAACAATAAACAATACAATAAGCAAAGAACCCCAAACAAATGTATACTAGCGAGGGACTTCAATCTTCCCCTCTCTCAGCTTGATAAATCTTACCACAAAATAAAAAAGAAAGAAGTTAAGGAAGTAATCTTAGAGAAGATTGATTTGTTAGACTTCTGGAGAAAACTGAGTGAGGATAGAAAGGAATATGCCTTCTCAGTGATACATGGCACATACACAAAAATTGGTCATGTTATAAAAACCTTACAGTTCAGTGCAGAGTGGCAGAAATATTAAATGCATCCTTCTCAGATAATGATGCAATAAAAATAATATGTAATAAAGGGCCATGGAAGGATAGACTAAAAACTAGTTGAAGAATGAGTGGGTCAAACAAGAAATTATTGAAACAATCAGTAACTTCATTCAAGAGAAAAAAAAATAATGAGACAACATACCAAAACTTGTGGGATGCATCAAAAGCACTTATTTGGGAAAGTTTTATATCCCTGAATGCATACATGAATAAAATAGATAAAATGGAAGTCAATAAAATGGGCATGCAAAGCTAGAAAAATAACAAATTGAAAATTTCCAATTAAATACTAAATTAGAAATGATGAAAACAAAAGGAGAGATTAATAAAATTGAATTTAAGAAACCTATTGAACTAATAAATAAAACTAAGAGCTGGTTTTATAAAGAAAAAAAAAGAACAGAAAAAGACCTTTAGCCAATGTGATTAAAAATAAACAAAGAAGAAAACCAAATTATGAGTATCAAAAATGAAAAGGGTGAATCTATGTCCAATGAAGAGGAAATTAAAACAATAATTAGGAATCATTTTGTCCAATTGTTTGCACATAAATTTGACAATCTCAGTGAAATGGATGAATATTTTTTTACAAAAATATAAGTTGCCCAGATTAACTGAAGAGGAAATAAAGTGGACACATATAAATCTGAAAATCTTAGGGAAATGGATAAATATTTAGAAAAATATAAATTGTCCAGATTAACTGAAGAGGAGGTAAATTACTTAACCCCATCCCAGAAAATAAATGAAACAAGCCATCAATGAACTTCCTAGGAAAAAATTTTCAGGGCCAGATGGATTTCCTATTGAATTCTCTCAAACATTTAAAGCAATACTGTAGAAACTATTTTGGGAAATTGGTGAAGAAGGAGTACTACAAAATTCTTTTTATGACACAAATATGATACTGATACCTAAATCTTGAAGATACAAAACAGAGAAAGAAAATTAGAGACCTATTTCCCTCATGAATATAGATGCAAAAATTGTAAATATAATATTAGCAAAAAGACTACAGCAACTGATCACAAGAATAATACACTTTTAACAGGTAGGATTTATTCCAGGAAAGTAAGGATGTTTCAATGTTAGGAAAACAATCAGTATAATTGATCATATCAACAGTAAAACTAGCAGAAACCATATGATTATCTCAATAAATGCAGAAAAGGCCTTTGACAAAATATACCATCCATTCTGATTAAAAACACTAGAAAGTTTCAGAATAAGTGGAGTCTTCCTTAAAATAATAAGAAGCATCTATTTAAAGCCATCAACAAGTATTATATGTAATGGGGATAAGCTAGAAGTATTTCCAATAACATCAGAAGTAAAACAAGGATGTCCACTATCACTCCTCTTTTTCAATCTGGTACTAGAAATGTTAGCAGTAGTAATTAGAAAAGAAAAAGAAACTGAAGGGATCAAATTAGGCAAAGAAGAGACTAAGCTATCACTCTTTGCAGATGATATGATGATATACCTACAGAATCCTAGAGAATTAAGAAGAAACAGCTAAAGACAATACATAAATTTCACAAGGTTGACGGATATAAAATAAAACCACATAAATCCTTGGCATCCCTTGGCATTGTATGTTTCTAACAAAATCAAGCAGCATGAGATAATTACTGAAGACAGTATGTTTATATAACATTTAAAGTTACTGTAGACATTATAAAATATTTGGGAATCTACCTGCCAAAACAAACCCAGGACCTTATGAATACAACTACAAAACACTGCTCTCACAGATAAAGTCAAATCTAACTAACTGGAGAAACACCAGTTGCTTATGGCTGGGTGGAGATATTGTAATAAAAATGATAATTTTACCTAAATTAAGTTACATATTGAGAGCCATACAAATCAATCTATCAAAAAATTACTTCATAGAGTGTTGGATGGCCGCCCCGTAAACCCGGCAGGCTGTTCCAGGAAAGGTTACAGGGGCCCCTGGCCCTGAGGTGTGTTCTCGTCCCAGGACAGGCCATTCCTGTAGATAAGGCTGTTTGCCTCTGCGGTTATGACCTGTTTCCCACGCGAGGCTGAGTACATTGAGCATGTGTCATCCAATGGGAGAGGCCCTTCCCTAATGGGATTGTGGTGTGGCTGGGGCGCATGAGCAGAGCTTCCAACAACACCCTGATATCTAGAGGGACATGGGGAACAAGACAGAGATGTAAGGATCTAGGATGTAGCTTGCTGAATAAACACTGACTTCCATATGATCCTGGTATCTCAGAGGGCATTCTGTTTGGGGAAAGCACAGTACTTGTGACCAGAGATGTCCAAAGACCGTGGTGTGGTAAGGCAGAAGGCACAAGGCGGTATGGCTGAGGTAAGCAGCTACTCACAATAGAGGCAGAACAAATAGTAACAAAATTCATTTGGAAGAGCAAATAGTCCAGAATATCAAGGGAATTAATGAGAAGAAATGCTAGGGAAGGTGGCCTAGCCATACCAGATTTTAATCTGTATTAGAAAGCAGCAGTCATCAAAATTCCTTGGTACTGGCTGAGGAATAATTTAGGGGATCAATGGAATAGATTGATTGCACAAGACTCAGCAGTCAACAACTATAGTAACTTACTGTTTGATAAACCCAAAGACCCCAGTTTTGGGGTTAACAACTCACCATTTGACAAAAACTGCTGGGAAAACTGGAATACATTATGGCAGAAACTGGGCAAAGAGCATTGTCTAGCAACATATACCAAAATCAAGTCCAAGTGGGTGCACAATCTAGGTATAAAGGCTGATACTATAGACAGTTTGGGAAAGCAAAGAATGATATCCCTGTCAGACTTATGGAGAAGGGAGGATGTTATGACTAAATAAGAATTAGAGGGCATTAAAAAATGCAAAATGGATAATTTTGATTACATTAAATTGAAAAGTTTCTGCACAAAGTCAATGTAACCAGATTAGGAGGGAAGTGGGAAACTGGGAATTTTTTTTTTCCAACCACTGTCTCTGATAAGGACATCATTTCTAAAATATACAGAGAACTGCGTCAAATCTATAAGAATACAAGTCATTCCCCAATTGATAAATGGTCCAAGGACATGAACAGGCAGTTTTAAGATGAAAAAATTTAAAAATGTCTATAAGCATAAGAAAAATGCTTTAAATCACTAGTGATTTGAGAAATGCAAATCGAAACAACTGGGGGCAGAGGCAGAGCCAACATGGCGGGTTAGAAGCAGCAGGGTTTCACAGGTCGCATATAGCCACCTCAAATACCCATAAAATGTGCCTCTAAACAAATTTTAGGGCTCCAAAACTTACACAAAAATACAGAAAAACACATCTCCTGCCGAAGGCAGCTGGGCACAAAGGGCTCATCACGGCAAACTGGGAGTCGAAAACAAGCCCACCCTGAAACTGCAGGTTGGACCTGGGGTGGCCAGGACGAGCCACATCTGGAGACATCAGGAGAGTGGATCAGAGGCAACTGTGACATTTTCCAGAATTATCAAGCCATAAGAAACAAGGACTAAGTGAAAAGTCAGTGGATCTCAGCTAAATTTGGGGAAAAAAAAGCAGTCTGGCCAAAATGCGTAGAGGGTAAAGAAGCAGCAGAAGCTCTGAACCTGCATCTGCCTCCACGTGGCTGCTTCAGAGCTCCCAGCCTGCAGACTGCAGGGGGGCCAAGCAATTGATCATTTAGAGGCTAAGTGCTCTTGCACTGAGGGACCTGGAACTGGATTGTGGTCTTGGGTTGTGCTCCTAGGATGCACTTTCAGTGAGCCAAAGCTGATGGGGGCTGCAGCAGCCTTCCAATAGCTCTGGCAGCTGCAAAAACCCAAGGGATTTGGGACAGAGCTTTCCCCCCTGGAAGCAGAGTTCCACAGAGCTAAACAGTCAAATAGTTCACTGGCAACATGAGCCAGCAAAGGAATCAAAGTAAGAACAGTAACCAAACCCTAGAATCCTTTTTTGGGGAAAAAAAAAATCAAAGTATGGAATGAGAGGAAGACAACACAGTCAGAAATCCCACACCAAAAGCTTCCAAGAAAATCGAAGACTGCCTAAAAGCCATACAGGAGAGTATTTGGGATGGGGAAGAGAGGTGGGATGACAGAGGGGAGGGCAGGTTTGGGGAGAGGGTTGCTTGAAGTACAAACTTTTGTAAAAAGACAGGGATAGGGTAAAAAATAGAAGAAGGGGAGGATGGGATGTGAAGGAGGGACATATAATCTGTCTCTCACAATATGTCTTCTGTGGAGATGTGCTGTGTAATTACTCATATATAGCCTGTATTGAATTGCATGTCCTTCCAGTAGGTGTAGGTGATGAGGGAGAAAGGGAAAGAACCTAGAATTTAAAATTATATAATCAAATGTTAAAAATATATATACATACATATTATTATTATTATTATTATTAATAAACTAGATGCAACTGGGAATTAAGATATACAGGCACTGGGGTAGGGAGATCCATTCTGCCCTACCAGAAGGTCAGAGGTGTGAGGGGGAGGACACAGGAGAAAGCAGATTTGGGGAGAGGTTACACAGTGGGATCACTGTTTTGGGGTTCTGGGTAGGGGAAAGATGGGGAGAAAATTTGCAACTCAAAATCTCATGGAAATGAGTGATGTGAACAAGAAAATAAATTATTTAACTAAAAAAAATACTCTGATGTACTACATCTCACCAGATTGGGTAAGATGACAAAACAGGAAAATGACAAATGCTGGAGAGCATGTGGGAAAATTGGAACACTGATTCATTGTTGGTGGAGTTGTGAACTAATTCAATCATTTTGGAGAGCAATCTGGATCTATGCCCAATGGGCTATAAATAGTTCCATACCCTTTTCCCCAACAATAACACTTCTAGGGTTGTATCCCAAGGAGATCATAGAAATGGGAGGAAGACCTGTATGTTAAAAATATGTTTACCAACTGTTTTCGTGGTGACAAGACTGGAAATTAAGAAGATCCCTATCAATTGGGGAATGGATGAACAAGCTGTGGCATATGAATGTAATGGAATATTATTGTGCTATAAGAAATGAGGAGCAGATGGACTTCATATTTACCTGGAGAGACTTATAAAAACTGATGCTGAGTGAGAAGAGCAGAATCAAGAGAAATCTGTACACAATTACAGACACAATGTATGTGTAGTGACCAACTTTGATAGACTGGACTCCTCTCAGCAATGCAAGGGTATAAGACAACTCCAAAAGACTTATTATGGAAAAAAAGAGGTCTACATTCAGAGAAAGAACTAGAAAGTACTAGAGAGCACAGAGTTTGAATGCAGACTGAAGCAAACTACCTGATCTCTTTCTCTTTCTTGCTTGATTTTGCTTCCTCTTTCCCGTTGGTCTTCCCATCGATTACAATCCTTATTCACGACCTGACTGACTTCTAATGTGAACATATTTACAGATCCTATACTTGATTACACACCACCATGAGAGGTGGGGGAGGGAGAGAAGGGGGAGAAAATTTGCAAGGCAAGGGAATGTGGCACTGAATCTTGTAAACCAAAAGTAAACCAACTAATAAAGATTTTTATAAAAAAGTATTATTTTTGAAAGGGTATAAAATCATCACAGTCACTTCTCAAAAGCAGCATAAACCAGTTTATTGAGAAGAAAAACTGCCCTTGCCATTTTAAAAATGTTGAGTTTCTTGATTGTTTTGAGAAGAAGACAAGGAAGTAGGATTTTTATCCCAGTTATTATTTCTACATTTCTTTTATAATCTTCTGAATTAGAAGAGCAGTGACATTTTGTGACATCATTTCCATATCCCCATCCAGTGGACTGGAAGAAATCTCTGACAACTAATTGTAAGCTGCATGTCTTTTGGCCCAGATTGGACCAGGAACGAGTTAGGCTAAGAGATCCTGGATTTGCAGGGAGCCAAAAACCCTTGACTTTTTTGTATGGTTTTTGTTGTCTTTGTTTTGCACTGAAATAAAAAACTGAGGTCTATTGAAAAGCATCATTGAAGATACCTAAGCTTCCTTGTCACTGTAGGTCATGTAACTATTTTCATGTGCTAGAGGAAAACTGAGTACAAGATAAACTGAAGGTGAGAGAAATTCTGCTACTGCTGACCAGAACTATGTGGTTCTATGGAACTTCATTATTTCATGGATCTTTAGATCTATGACTATGAATTCTTTTACCTGGGAAGAAACATAGAGAAGGGAGGAAATACTAGGAACTATTCAAAAGGCAGCACTGTTGAAGTAATATTGAGAGAGAGGGTAACTGGTATACCAGAGTCTAGACAATACCATTCTATGGAATGAGATGGAATTGGGATCTCTAGAGAATGACACCACAATGACAGAATACTGGGAGTAATTTACATGGGACAGGCAAAGAATCAGAGGTATATCTCTAGGAACAGAGCAGCAGATGACCATGAGGACCAGTGCTTTAGTCTCCTGATGCCAGTAGGAAAGAAATTCATCTGTCCTGGAGGAACTGTGAAGAGAAAACTCACTCCCATGTCCACATTCTATGGCAAAACTCCAATTGTTCCACTCTAGTTCTAAATAAGACAGATTGCTAATCTTCCTAAGATACAAATGTTAGTGTGTAACTATACTGATCCGCAAATTTCAGTGACTTCCCATTCTTTTGAAAGCATTGAATACTGTCCTCTGCAATGGATAGATATATATACTTTTTAATGTGGAAATAGCTGGAAACACTAATCCCTTTTTTATGGAGAGAATGCAGAAGTGTATACAGAGAATAGCAAAAATGAGCATATTATGTCAAATGAGTCTAACTTACCTCTTCATTAGATCTAGACAGCATTTTCCTGTATTTGTCTATATTCTCTTTGTAGACTCTAAATCAGTAAAGTAGAAGTGGCTATAAAACAAATAAGGGGAAGAAATGTCATCATCCTCTTCCTATTTTTCTGTGCCTAGGTTCAGAATCTCATTACTTCACACTTAAAGAACTGTGTATTCCTCCTTACTGGCATTTTTATCTATAGATTCTTCGCCTTTTGCCTGAAATCTTTGTTCAATAGTCACCTTTTTCAGAATATTTCTATGAGCTTGTTACTCCCCTGCTGAACAATTTTCAGTGGATCTCCATTTCCTAGAGAGTAAAGTCCAGTTTTCTTTGCTTAATTTTCAAGACCCTCCATAACATAACGTAAGCCTATCTTTCATCCACTTTTTTTTTTACCAGTACAAATCCTAAACTTCAGCTTATCAGGATAATCTGCTTTTGTTACATCATACATAGTGACTACTAGCCTCTATGTCCTTGAATAGACTTGTTTCTTCATGTTGGAAAACACCTTATATTTACTATCAAAATAATATATCATGTAAAGGGTAACTCAAATTGCACCACCACCAAGATGAGTTCAAGCATCACCTACATTGGTAATAATGGAAGATATGAATGGGACTCCCTAGACGAGAACTTCCCCAAAGATAACAACATATTGAAAAAACAGCCCTTCTGTCACTAGAGTGATAAGGGATACTAAGACAGGATGCTAAATATATTGTCAATTGTTTTCACTATGTCCATTGTTTCTACTCAACTATTTTTCTTTGCCGTGAAGAACATCCAATTGCAGATGGAGGGAAACTGGAATATCTGGAAATAAAAAATAAAAGACATTAATACAACATATTTAAAATAAATATAATGAGATTTTTTGAACTAGATGACCTGTAATCTCATGTTGAGGTCTAAATCCCAGTATCTTCTCACTTTAGCTCTTAATTCTGCCGCTCACAAGGAATATTATGTACTTCCATTTTTTTTTAATTACTTGCTTATGTATTTAAAATATAGTAGGGAAGAAGATAATATTCTGAAAGGAAGGAGTAGTTGTGGTATTTTCTATACTATTGTATTCCATTTTATCTACTCCCCATTTCACATCTTGGACATCAAGCAACTTACAAATAACAGGTATTCAATAAGACCTCACTGAATGATTGCTTGAGTGCCTCACTTGTCTTGATGATAGCATTGCTCACTATAGATCTGGGGAAAATGTGTCCAGGAATTTTTTTTTAATTTTTTTTATTCCATTTTATAGCAGAACACTATTGCGTCGTTTGTCTGATTTCTTCTTAGTTCTAGGGATAAATGCTATTACATAATGTTGAAGCAGGAAAGTATAATCATGACTTTTAATGCTAAATGCATTTGGAAACTTAGATGGGTGAGGACATATAATTTCTGTCACTTTTATGTTTGTTTATGTATTGTGTGAATTGTATTATGTTGGGTATTTTATGTATTATGTTTTGTATCATTTTTTCTTTTTGGATTTGTATTTTCTTTTTTTTTTTTTAAATTTTTTTTATTTACTCATTTACTTTTAATTTACAAGATTCAGTTCCACAATCACTTGAGTTTCAGATTTTCTCCTGTCCCTT
>JAQQSU010015101.1:0-11256 GCA_028627135.1 Pseudochirops cupreus
CCGGGACTATTGCAGTAGCTGCTGATTGGACTCCCTCAAGTCTCTCTTCCTTCCACTCCATCCCCTATGACCTCTAAAACTGATATTTCTGAAGTGTATTTCTGACTGTGTCACATCTCCCCACCATGTTTACCAGACTCTAATGACTCCCTGTTCCCCCCAAGATCAAATGTAAATTTCTCTGTTTGGCTTTTAGAGTCCATCATCACTTGGCCACTTTTTTTCTTTCCAGTTTTCTTACATCTTGCACACATCCGTATATTCTGTGATCCAGGGACTGGCCTCCTTGCTGTCCCTTCGACAACATGCTCCATCTCCCAACTCCTGATTACATTTTCACTGATTATCCCTCATGTTTCATATTGCCTCCCTCCTTATCTCCATTTTCTGCCTTTTCTGACTTCCTTCAAGTCTCAACTAAAGTCCAACTTTCTGCTAGATACCTTTTCCAGTCCTTAATCTAAAGGCCTTTCCTCTACTGATTATTATCTCTAATATATCCTTATATAACTTTTTTTACATAGCTGTTTGAATATTTTTTTCCAGTTAGATGGAACTCCTTGAGAGCAGGAATTGTTTTTTGCCTTTTTTTGTGTCCCTAGCACTTCGCATAGTGCTTGATGGTAGGTGCTTAAAAAATATTTTTTTACTGCTTGTGGCACACTGAGGACCTGGTCTTGAGGAATATATTATTTATGAAAGGTAATAAAGAAGGCTTATATGAGGAGGGTAAGACCTCTGTTCACACTAATTATGTGATCTTGTAGTTTACCTAAAATTGTGACCAATCAATAAGTAAGCATTTATTGAATGTACTACAATGTACTGTGCTCTGTGCTAGGAGCTGTGGAGGTGTAGAGGTATATGATATGATCCTTGACCTCAAGAAGCTTGCTCTCTGACTCGGGAGGCTAAACCAATATTTATGAAACTATTTTAACAATACATGATATACAGTTAAATGCCACCTTGTTTTGTACAATTTTGAAGTGCTTTAATATTATATGTTCATATCTTCATGTATCCGATATGACATACCATACATTTGTTGTGGGGAAAAGGCTTTTTATATTGTAAGATATTATATAAGTGGAAGTATAGCTTTTGTCATTTATTTAGCTCATTAGTCCCTAGCACATGTTTTTCATATAGTAAGTGTTTAATAATAAATGTTCGATTGAATTGCCTGTAAACTTTATTCTTAAAGGCTTTTGACTCTGTCTATCTGAACTTATCTTTTGTAACCTATGGCCCTCATCTTCTGTTTTAGGTATATTTTTTTATTCTCTGCCTGTGTAACTGATCTTTCCAAGTCTTACTTCCTGAATCTTTCTCGGCAGTTCCGTGCCCCAGAACGCTTTCTTTCCCTTTCGATGATTGCTGAGTGCTTGTTTAGTCCATGAAGTTTAAACACCGGCCATTTTCTGCTTTTCCTACATTCTTTCTTCCTTTCCCACTATAACACACTTTTTACAATTATTGCATTTATCTGTACGTGCACTCTTTTGGGCCTGTCTTGCGTCGGATAAAGCTATACATTTTTTTAATATGGAGTCATAATTAATTTTTAACCACAGACTCCTGAGCTTCTACCAAACTATTTTTTACCTTGTGGCTGCTTATGGAGGATTTGTTGACTGAGTCAGAAAACATTACCCGTGCTCATTCTGATGATTTGTATTCAGATAGATGTTCTACATGTTTTCATGATCTGTAGTGATAGGAAGCAATGTTAAGACACCTTCTATTGTCATTTGCTTCATATTTAGTTAAGATTTGTTGGTTTTGATTCTCTTTCAGCCAAAGAGAGGATCTTGAGTAACTTGAAGAAACATGAAGCTCCTCATCCTCCCCTAGTTCTGCATGCCCTGAAAGCTCCAGTGCCCATCATTTCCTCAACTAGTTTGCTCAATCAGAAGGAAACTATGCAGCTTATACGGCCAGACCTGAATCTCTTGCAGCAGCATGCTAAGTAAGATGATGCATTGAAATGTCTCTCCTTTTCATTCTAATCAAATATCCCAAATGCTTTAGGACATGCAGTGGGCTCAGCCTGAGGACAGTGACCAAGCTGATTTGAGCAACTGAATTTAAATGCTTAGATTGTGACAAATCTCTTCATTTCTTTTGAAAAACTGAAGTAATATTGCACACATTCTTAGGGACTATACATTTTGTTATGCTTCAAGTGTTAACAAGTCAGATGCTGAAGCCACCACAGTTTTTCTAATATTTGTTTCTAAGACAAGATTTTATATAGATTACCCACTAGTAGATAGTGAATATTATTTGAAGACAAATGTTAAAATGAAAAGTTATTTTTGTCTTGATTAAAAAAAATTCTTATTACGTATTTGTCCTTGGTAAAAAAACTTTTACATTCTTATAAAAGTTGAATGAGGTGGGAAGTTTTTTGTGGTACTGAGAGGTTAAGTGACTTGTCCAAAGTCATACAGGTCCTAGGTTGTATCAGAAACAGAGGTGGGAAGGACTTGAACACAGGTCTTCTGTACTTTGAGGCCAGGTTTCTATCCATACTACCCCATGCTGTCTCTACTTATACTCTACTATCTTGAGAGGTTGTGAGGATCAAATGAAATAATAATTGTAAAACATGCTTAGCACAATACCTGGCACCTCGTAGATCTATATAAATGCTTATTCTTTCCCCGTTCCGTTAAGGGGACGTCTTACCAGAAGGACAAAGAGGAACATTTTTGTAAGAAGGGGCCATATACAGAATAACTTCACTTTGCCCACTGCAAAAGAGCCAACTTTTATCATTTTAGAGTCTGTGTTTCACTCTAAGTTAAAGACTTTCTTTTTTGAAGACTTTCTGCTAAGTTGTTTGTCAACCTAGTATATATGTTGCCCAGTTATTTAGGAGAAAAATAATTGGAAACATGGTTAGGAATAAGACTAGTGGTTTTAGATGTGCAAATATCAATGTACTGTGTATAAATAGGATGAGATTGAGTTTTTAATACATGGAGATAAACATTGCCTCATAGGTTTCACCAAGAGTTGGTGGGTTGAGACTTATAAATGAACTGTGCCAATTGCAGTGTATATCTTGTTCAGAAGAAATAGATCTGATACAGAGGATCCAAAATGGTAGTGACCTCAGGAAGGTCAATTCAACAAACTCGAGCGGAAGCAGCATGGAAAGTGTTTGAGGGAGAGTAAAAGAAGAGAGAATTTAAATGATGTTGGTGGTTGTTCAGTTGTATCGGTTGTCTCTGACCCTTTATGAGAACCCATTTGGGATTTCCTTGGAAAAGATACTACTTTACTTTTCCAGCTCATTTTTCCAGATGAGGAAACTGAGACAAACAGGGTTAAGTGATTTGTCCAGGGTCACACAGCTAGTAAGTGTCTGAGAGCAGATTCGAACTCAGGTCTTCTTGACTCCAGGTCTGGTGCTGTATCCACTGTGACAACTAGTTGCCTACATTAAGTGATAATACGATGAGATTATATACTGTTTACTGACTGCCCAGCAAGATGAAGGGTATGAACGAATTATAAATCTTGCAACTAGACCAAATGTAGTAGTAACAGGGCCTTGAATTATCCAAACATTTGGTGAAATTCTCTCTTTAAAGAGGAACATCTGGTAAATTCTGTGGAGATTCAGAATTCTGGAAAAGGGGGATTAAGGGCAAATATCTCAGTTTTTTAAAAGGGGAAGAAAAATAACCCGCTGGCTATTCAGCTTAATGTCAACCAGCAAAATTAGGTATGAAGGCAGAGATTGTGATTGTGAATCTCTGTTCATCCTTGTGCAAATTCCCTTTAGTGCTTGATTAAAAAGTTGGAAGCCACCTCTGTCCTGCTGGGTCCCTTGATGGCACCCTTCTTAGTGGCTTCAGGGAGGCCTGGTGATCAACATTTGTCTTGAGGGTACATTTTTCCTAGTGCTTTATTCGATGTCCTGATAATGTTTTTCAGAACTGCAGCCCTTCGGGAGTCCCAGCAAGTTGCTCTGGACAGTGAGCTGTTGGATGCAATTCCCAAACAGTACGTTAATCGAGAAGAGCAGATCACACTGCATCTGGAGTGTCGGGGCAGCAGCAGCAAGAAATGCCAGGGAGCAGCTGTTGTCACAGTTCAGGTAAGAGCTAGTTTTATTTTATTCATTTGATGGTTATTTGCTCAGTGTCTATGTTATACCTAGCACTGTGGGGGATGCAAAGGAATGAAAGTGTCTCCAAAAATTTTAACATCTATTTAGAGATACACAAAATTAATCACATGCTTTTTATTAAAGTGTCACGTAAGAGCTACAGACAGTATGCAGCATGAGAGTTCAGTGGAAGAGGTTATAGTTCTTAGAGAAGGTTTCGTGGAAGGGGTGGTACGTAAACTGAACTTTGAAAGGTTTGGAGACATGATAATTTGGCTAAATGGATTGAGAGGGTAATGAATGAAGGCACAGAGGTGAAAACATACATGTTAAAAGAGGCTAGTGAGGAGGCCAGAGTGTCTAGGGGAGAAGCTATAGATAAAATTGGAAAGCTAGATTGGGTCTGAACTGTAGAAAGCAATGAATTCTGGTCTAAAGAATATAGACCATAATCTGTTAGTTGATGGAGATTCACTGAAAATATGTAAGCAGAAGAGTAAGAAATATAAGTAACGAATTAATGATTGAAGCAATGTAGGAGCTGGTAGTGATTTGCAGGATGTACTGGAAATGTGAGTGAAAGAATTGTTGAATTAGAAATATTACTTGACTCTCAGAAATCATCTTTCCAAACTAGAATGACAGGTTCTAGGCAGAATTTGGGATAAAGGTGTCACTGGCTCTATTGCACTCAACAGTTCTTGAGTCAGAGGAGTTTCTGAAGAGAGCTGCTACTTGCTGTCTAAATTCATTTTTACTGCATTCATGGGTAGCCTTTAAATAACCCATATGGCTGCTGTGATGGAGCTGTGATGTCATCTGGCATAATATTTTCTTCACTGAGGCAGATCGCAACCTTTCCATGCCCATTTGCCTCTGTAGTTCTAAAGGTCTTCAATAGAACATTTACCAAATACATTAGAGATCTTCTGCTGATTCTTTTCTTATCTCTGGGGTATCAAAATGCCATTTGATTTATCAGTTGCCTCTCATTTTTGCAACAAGATTGTCTCACCTCTTTCTTCTTTTGTTCTACATGTCTTCAGAGATGTCTTTTGTACCACTTTTCACTTGCAAGTTACCCTTGTTACTTTACAGCATCTTATTTATACCTACAGTATATTTTTCTTTTAATTTTGTGATTTTGATTCCTCTAAGTTCATAGTGTGCCATTAGCCACAGCTCTCATAGTTTCATTGGGAAGTCATTATTGTTTAAAATATAAGTTTTTGTGATGGTGAGAATATTGTAATTAAGTCATTATATAACTTCTCTGATATGATCTGGTCAGATTTTGTTTTCCTTAATTCTGAGATTAACTAATTTATGTATTTATATGCTGATGGACTAACACAGAGAACTGTGAGTTCAGATTCATGCTTTAGTTTGCACAACACACATATACATTTTTCTTCTTACTCATCTAGTATGGAAATCTTACAGTCCTAGACTTGTTTGTACAATTGCATAGAAACCTCTAACTTACTGTCCAGACCAATGTGTTGTGCTTAGTGGAGATGGGAATTAGAGGTAAACTTATCCCAGTATCTGTTAGCAGCTTTGTTCTAAGAAGATTGAAGGAGAAGATTCAAATTTTGACTGACACGAAATTTGGGGAATGCCCATTGAGTTGGTTAGTTTTGTTCTGACATTGGCCACCTTCTATACCCTCAGCCCCTGTCAGGGTTCTTAGAACATATCTTACATCATTGTGAGGTAATAAAAAGAGGACTGTACTTGACACAGGGACACCTGAATTCAAACCTCAACTTTGACTCTTAATAGCTGTCTGACCACTCATGTAATCTTGATGAACCTCAGTTTACTCATTTGTAAAATGGGAATATTAACACTTGCGTTATCTATCTCCAAGGACTACTGTTTGTAAACCTTAAAGTGCTATGTAAATATGAGTTAGTTATTTTTATTGTATGAAAATATAGTATCTAAATACTTAATTATCACCCTCTGTAAGTAACATACTTGATCATGTAATGCTCAAAGATAACTTTGCAGTTGTGATTTCATTATGAAAATTAGAAAGGAGCTTTGTTGTTCTGCTTGTGAGCAGTCTGGTATTAATAGAGTAGTTGATAAGTAGCTCCTCTCCTCTCCCAGAATTCAAATTTATCAGTTGCTTGCCCCAGGAAAATTCTTTTGAGTGCTGATTGAGATTCTTAGATATCCTTGCTGTGCTTCTTTAGATCCAGGTGCTCCCAGGAAGAAAGCAGTGAAAATAAAGGCACGTACATGGTTACGAGGCAGCAGGTCCGAGGAGTTAAGAGTGCTGAACTTGGGGGCTGGAAGACCTAAGTCCCTGTCTTCCTTTGTCACTTAGACTAATTGGGTGAGGATGGGCAAGGCACTTGACTTCCCTCCTGAAGGCAAATTTCCTTTGTTTATGAGATGTGGAATAATACCTGTAATGATACCTGTAATACTCATCTCGCAGAATTTTTTGTGATGCTTAGATGAGAGTTGTAAACCTTGCTGGGTTATATTGATGCCCGTTCCTGTTTTCATCCTGTGTTTCTGCAGAGGCAGTGTTGTCGTTAGGGGCACGCGCTTTGTGGAGACTTGCAGTTTCTTTGCTTGCTGTAAGAACCCTCATTATGTAGTTTATATTTTGCAAATATTTAAAGGCTCATTTAATAGTTCATTTTAGAATTCTCCTTGAGTCCTGAAATTACCTGATATGTTAATAATTTTTGTGGCAAAGAGAGTCTTGGAAAATTTCCAGTTTTCTGCAAATGCATATAGTTTATTTTAGACTGAGAAAAGCCGAACACGTTTCATGGGAAAGTGAATGTGCTTTTCCTTTGGTCTCTCCTGATGATTTGGTGACTTTCTTTAAGGAAACAGATTACTTTGTGGCTGGGTGCCTTTTGTTGCATTCTTGTACTCTGATGCAGTGTTTGATTTACTGTCATGTGAAGGGTTGGTTCATATTTGCAACCTAGATATGGAAATGAACTTCTAGCCCCCTTTGTACCCTTTTAGAATCACCTCTTGGATTATTCTTCCCAGTTTTCCGAATTTATTGGTGGTTGTAAATGACTCAAGTAAAGTGACGTCCAGTCCTTCCTTTGTTCTATTGTTTAAAACTTCTTGTAATCACGGATTGACTTATTCAGCCAAAAAAACAAAAGAGAGCTGGACGCAGTGGTGGAAACAGTATGGGAAAATGATAAATTTGGACTTCTAAAAAAATATCCAACCAATCTCTATTAAATTGTCTGCCATATTTTTGTAAAATGTCCTAATTTGCACTTTTATACAGTATTATTGTATAGCTTTAACCAGAGATTGAAAACTTAAGGCACAGGTATCCCCAAGACACATCTGAGGCACTTCTTATTTATACATCCAGCTCTAACCTCTCTCTTGACTTACAGTCTTTCATCTCCTACCTCTAACTGGGCATCTTGAACTAGATGTCCCATAAACATCTTAAAATATGCGTGTCCCAAATTGAACTCATTATATTTCCCCCCAAACTCCCCTCTCTTCCTAACTTCCCTGTTACTGTTAAGAGTACTGCTGTCCTCCTAGGCACCTAGACCTTCAGCTTAGGTGTCATTGTTGCCTTTTTACTCGTACCCTCCATAGCCAATCAGTTGCCAGGTCCAACTTAATCTCCTCCACGTACGCTATGATCCAGTGACACTGGCCTCCTTGTTCTTTCTCACGTGACACTCCCTTTTCCCAATTGTATTTTTACTGACTTTTCCTCATGCTTGGAACTCTTTCCTTTCTCATCTTCTCCTCTTAGCTTCCCTGGCTTCCTTCCAATCTCAGCTGGGGAAGAAACATTACCTTCTGGGGAAGAAACATTTCACAGTCCTCTTTTATCTTAGTGCCTTCCCCTTACTACCCATTTCTGTTTAGTTGTTTTTCCCTTAACATTAAACAAACAGCTTTGAGGTCCTGCCATGTGCAAACCTTCATAGTAGATGACAGGAGTTATACAGCCATGAATAAGATGCAGTCCCAGCCTTCATGGAACTTACAGTCTAGTATGGGAAGTGACATGTATATAAATAACTATCATAGAAACTAGACAGTTATAACCACAAGAAAGATGAAAAATAAAGTTCTTTGAGCTCAGATGAGGGTGTGATCAGTTCTAGATTTGGAGTTGGTAGGAGATCAGGGACAGCAGGCGATAAGTAGGTTTAATTTTTTTTTAACGTTCTTTTACTGAAGTCATTGAAATTTTTATCAGTTTGAAGGTAAGCATAAGAATGAAGCTATTAGCCAACAACTTCATGTTTTACGTAAAGAAGTGAAGCAGTTACAAGCAGAAGCCTCCAAACCGCCATCACAGAATGTTGTGGAAGCAGCTGTGCATGCTGAGAACTTGATTACGTAAGTTCTAAAGACATTGTTCTTCCCAGAAGAATTTTACTCTAAATGTGAACTAACTTATTTATGAATGCAGCATCGCATTAATAAAACAGTATCACCTAACCTTAATCAATGTTTTCAGTTACCGCATTCACAGTAATCCCCTTATATTTTCAGAGTGCCATATAAATTTCAAAACACTTGCATGTGCTGTAAACAAGGTTTGTATCAGAGATATTCAAGAGAGTCAGAACTTTAAAGGCCACTTACTCATTGGTTGTGATAGGACACTCCTTGGATCCTAGACTGAAAGCTAGAAAGGGATCTTAGAGGTCACTGAGTGCAATCTCATTTTACAGATGAGGAAACTGAGGCCCTGAGAGGCCAGTTGCCTCACTCAGGATCACAAAGAGAGTGAGTAGTAAAACTGGGATATGAACCCAGGTTTTTTGACTCCAAATCCAGCGTTCTGTATACTTCTTTCTGCCTCAGTTATATTTTTTTCTTGCCCATCAGTTATGGAAAAAAGGCACATACTTGAACCCCTGCTTGTTCTCAGGGTTACTTCTCCACCTAGAGCTGGCAGCACAAGCCAGGGGATGACTGCAGAGAGCAGGATGGGTAAGATTATAGTGCTTGCTGCTCCCTGGAGTCACCTTCCAGCTTTTAGAGCAGTTAGAACTCACTTTGTAAATTCTGAGAGTAAAGAATGGTTTTTAATGAAAACATTATCTTTTATTTTCCTACTGCTTACAATATAACACCAAGGATTCTATTCTTAAATTAAAAACTTGTTCTCTTATACAGTAGAACACCAGAGGACCTGGCCTTAACAGTTCAGAGTGAAGATTATACGACATGTACTTTGTAGCTAGTATGTGTTTTTCAGCTATAAATACATTGCATACAGAATATTCAACTGCACAGTGGAGAATAGGAAAAGTGGGTTATTGAGAGCTTGTTTGTATTAAGTTTGAGTTTATCCTAGAAGAACCAGAAATTCATAAATGCTCAAAAAGATGACGTGTAAAAAACCATCATGAAAATGGGGTAGGTGGGGCAGCTAGGTAGCACAGTGATATACCAACAATGCAGTATTCACAATGCCTATAGTAAGTCTAAATATGCTGATATGGTTATTAATCAAAAAGTATAACAGGCTCTCTACATGGGAAATATAGCTAGAACATTTATTCAGATACCAGAAAACTGAGTCCCAAAACCAGAAAGTCAAAGCCATCATAATAGTTATGAAGTTGGCACATGTAGTTAATGTAGTAAACACAGACATTCTCAAGCCTTCAAAACAGGACAGGCTACCTCAGGCAAAGATCCTCCTCCTCACTCACAGCAACTGCTCAGCGTCCAGGCAGCTTGCTCCCAGCAGCTCTGGGCCCCCCGCAGTTCCTGTCTCTGGCAGTCCTCAGCAGGAGTCCTTAGCAGACATTCTGGCAGGCTCAAAGAAAAAGGAGTTTGCGCTGCAACTGCAGCTGCTACTGTTGCCGCTGCTTCCAGTCACCACCACATGGACTCTGGCGTGGCCCTGGCTTTTTCTTGCTCCACCCCTTCCTGCTATGTCAGCAAGTTCAAGGGGCATGGAAGATCTTCAAATCCCATTATCATTACAAGTGGATAGATCACCAGCCCTGGAGTCAGGAAGACCTGAGTTCAAATCTGGCCTCAGACACTTAACACTTAATAGCCGTGTGACTTTGGGGAAGTCACTTAACCCCAAATGCCCTGCCTTCCCCCTCCAAAAAGCAAAAAAAAAAAAATAGAGTAGGTGTCTAATTGCCCCCATGGAATGAGTGAAACTATCTATAGAGAGCCTTAGGCTTCCTGTATGAATTTTGACAGAGGAAAAAGTGCAAGGAATAAAAGGAGACATTCTTATGAACTGTGATTTTTCTATCAATAGATAATAGGTTTTTTTTAAAAATTTTTTCCATAGGGCCTTAGTGAATGCCTATAAGTTGCAGCCTACACCTGGTATTCAAAAAGTTGGCATTAGCCTCTTCTTTACAGTTGTGGAGTATGTGTGTGATGAAACACAGCGTCACCCTCCTACAAGACAGTTCTTTACCTCCTGCATTGAGATCTTAGGACAAGTAAGTTTAATCTAAATGTGTTTCACGGGTTCATATTTACTGAATTTTTATAGATTGTTACCATGTGCTTGTCAACTAGGTAAAGTTGGTATCGACTTAAGACTTAATAGCCAATATTTTGACTCTACTAAGGTTAAAAAATAATGCTACTCTGAATTGTTTGTGTAAAATTTTCTATATTGAATTTCACTATGAAGGAACACAATTTTTCATAGTTCCTTTAACTGTAGGTGTCAAAATAGTTTTTTCCCAGCATAGTTGAAATTCCCTGTAAACATTTCAGAATCATAAATGAAATAAATTTCACTTTGATATTTTTAGCTTATTACACAGAACACATGGATACTAGGGAAAGAAAAGACTTATAATTTCATTATCTTAAGTTTGTTGTTAAAAAAAGGGAAATAAGCTATTGTTTTGCTCATTGACATTGCGCAAGTCATATTCAAATTCATGTCTTAATATTTATTGACAGGCAACATTTTTTCACCATTAATTTTTCAACCTAATTTTTATAATTTAGGGTTTGCCTTTCTCTTTCTTAAAGCATAGTTGAGAAAGAGATGAGGTCACCAAGGTTACATATTAGTTATATAGATACCTAAGCTACAAAGATAGATACCTTTTATAGATACCTAAGATGCAAAGATAGATACCTAAGATACAAAGATAGAT
>JAQQSU010015102.1:0-11255 GCA_028627135.1 Pseudochirops cupreus
TGAGAGGCTCCTCCATTCCTCCCGTCCAGCTGCCCCCGGGGCACAGCCCCGGCTTCAGGCCAGGCTGGTTTCGGTTCGCAGTGCTGATATGGTTCCTCGTAGCCGAGCTCACTTTAGTAGGAAGTATCTTTGTGTGCGTTTTGGAGTTCTAGGATTGGTTTAGAGTCCTATTTTATGGGTATTTTGGGGTGGCTATGTGAGAGCTGCAATATGTTGCTGCTGCTACGCCGCCATCTTGGCTCCGCCCCCCAGTGCTAACAATTTTAGATGATTAGAACCTCTGTATGAGCCACCAGTGTGATGTATAAGCTAAGAAAACCAACAAATTTTTTTGCTGTATTCATAGAAGTATTATGTCAAGGTTATTATCTCTTTGAAGTCTCCCTTAGTTAATCCATGTTTACAATATTCTTTGCAAATCTTTATGCTACATTCTGTAAGGTACATTAGCAAGCTGGAGAGTTTCCAAAGAAAAGCAATATGGTGGGGAATCTTGAGATCACGTTCAAGTTCCTGTTCTAGAGACTTCAGCTTGTTAACCTGGAGAAAACAGCAGTACTGGCATGAGTAGGCTGTGACACATTCCCAAGGAAGCTTTAGAGAAGCAGTGAAGGCTACCATCAGACATAGATGGATGGATAGAGAGAGAGAATATATTTATATATTTATATTTTATAACATGTAGTCATGTTAAGTCATGTAGTTGATGGGGTATTGGGGTGCCTATGTTTGTAACATCCAGTCGTAACTTCAGTTTGTAAAACCACACTTGTATTTGGGTACCTATGTTTGTAATATCAGCTTGTGAAATCAAGTTGTAAAAATCATACCTCCCCCAGCCTAAAAGCATTAACTCTGCCTCTTCCCTAGGCACTCTGCCTAGCTACAATTCATGAACTGTTTATCCCTGCTTGGTACCATAACAAGCTATACCTATGAATCCTTCACTAAAGCACCTATAAACATCCCTTTAGCTTAGAGAAATGTATAGCTCCTTTGTGCTAGTGGCCAGCTGCACCTATGAATCCTTCAATGCACTATCAGTAAGCTAACTCCTCACCAATTAAGCATATCCTGAATCCCTAATTAGTCTAGCATCCCAACATCCATCTTGTCAAACAGGACATTGATGGGTAACAGACTGGACACTCTTTAGTCAGCTCTGATCATAAAGTGACCCACTGACATTTGAAACCTAAAACCACACCTCCAAGCAGCCCCCCCACTTCCCGTGGGTCATTTCCCAGTGAATTATAGGCAATATACCTACACAGTAGATATGAAAAGTGCATGTCCCTTTAAGCACTGACCACTCCTTAACTCCTCCCTAATCCCACCCTTACTCACCTAGTTAGCATAATTGATACCTGATTTACAATTTGATGGCTTTATAATCTATATCCCTGATACCTTTAAGTTTGCAGGTTCTCTAAGCCCTCCTGCCTGCTGTAAAGCATAACAATAAACTTTTACAATCCTGACTTACAAGATTGCTTGAGTCTGGAGAATTCTTTCCACACTAGAACCCTTCAGGGACTCTTTGGAGTCACAGAAACACCCATCTTTTCTCACCCTCTTCATAGTGAGATTTGTTGTTGTTCAATCATTTCATTAATGTCTGACTCTTCATGAACCCATTCAGGGTTTTCTTGGCAAAGATACTGGAGTAATTTGCCATTACCTTTTCTAGCTCATTTTACAGATGAAGAAACTGAGGCAAAAAGGGTTAAGTGATTTGCCCAGGGTCACACAGCTACTAAGTGTCTGAGGACACATTTGAAATTAGGTATTCTTGACTCCAGGTCCAGGGCTCCATCCATTGAGCCAGCTAGCTTCCCAGTAGTGAGAATAAGTGACAGGATGTGTAAAGTTTTAGTGTTCAACTGTGATTCAGAGGTCATAAGACCAGACAAAGCATTCACTACACCAAGTTTGCCTCTGAGTGTGCCCTTGCTTGCTAGGCACAACATCTCTGCTGCTAGCTGATTCACAGGTGGGCTGTTTCAAGAAAGTTTCTCCCTAGAGCTGGCTTAGCTACTGTGGCTACCAGCAGACTCAATTATTGACTCCCATTGCTGGACCACTAATGACTTTTTCAAAATTTTCAAACTGCCAAGGTCAAAACCTGGACTGTTTTGTCATTCAAACTCATTCACTTAAAATCAGAGAAGAAAAAACGCAAAAGTCAGAAGAAATATAGCTACCATGCTTTCACACCCTTATGGCAGCCCAGGTATAAAGAGAAGGGAGTATCTCTCTTGCTGTTGTCACTGATACTGTTTCTCCAACCAGAGGGCTACAGCATTTCTTCCTCCTTGTTCAAAAATTTCTTCCATTAGCTTGTTTTTATATATGTATATGTACACTCAGTTCTAGATCAGCAATTAATTAAAAGACTAAGCACTATGTAGTAAGTCGATAGCAATCAGTTAGATAATGCCCACACATACTCTGAGTCAGGAGGTTAAAGGATTTACCCTTCTACCCTTCTACCATGCACTTTGAGAAACAGGCTTACCAAGCCTCCTCATGGGTTGATACCAGAGAGAATATATTTTTAATTCTCAAAGGACTAGGCTATTATTGGCCATCATTCCCTCACCCCCACTCCATTACAAGGTAATAGGTCACTCAAGCAACCATTGCCCTAATTTGCATCCCCCACTGAGATGCAGGATACTATATTGCTAGTCTTTTATTGAGAGGTCACAAAACCCTGAACTTACAGTAAGGAGGTGAGAGTTTCAGAGTTGATTTCATGTTGTAGAATAATGATTTTTCTGGAGATCATGAAATCTATGAAAGTAGCCAGGTTGGGGATGATTCATTCAGTTAGAGAAGAATTGAGTGGTAAACTTAAGATGCATGTTGCAAGTGACTTGGGAATTTGGAGAAGAAAGAAACTATGTATGTGCAAACTTCCTAGCCAGCCTGATATGGAACTTTAAGAATGAGTGAGAATGCAATGGACATATGTAGCAAAACAGGGCATTTTAGATCAGAGAAGAGCATGGACAGGTGACAAGGGCGGGGTGGGGTGCAGAGAGTTTGAGTGTGCCTTAGAGGAATCAAATATTTTTCTAAATTTGTATGAGAACTGCTGCCAATGGGTAGATTTCCTAACAAGTATCAGGGTCCTTAATAAATACTTGGTGATTGTGATAATAATGATAGTGGTGGTATTTATTATGATTTGAATTTGTATTATTTCCCACCACACCACAAATTCAAATACTAGTACATGTCAGTCAGGAGGAAGAAAAAGCCTGTCTGCAACAGGTTTGTTTGGTTTTTAGTTTTGTTTTTTTGGGTGTTTGTTTTTTTTTTTTGAGCCTGCAAGTACACAGAACATATTGATAAGGAAAGACTTTCATAAGTCCTTAATGTGGAAAGGAAGAGTATGGAGAGCAAGGACTGATTTACTCTTGTATTTGTATCCTTAGCACCTAGCTAAGGTGCTAAGGCACTTAGTAGATGATTAATGAATATTTGAAGAATGAATCAATAAATTATTTCCTGTGAAGACCAAAGACACACACACATACATACACACACATATATATATATATATATACACTCACACATATATATACATATGTTTACATATATATGTAAAATCTCTAAAATCTTGAGTTTCAAACCCCTCAGAACAAGACATCATAATGAAATACTATTTTCTTACCTTAACCCTTTTTCTATACTTTAATTAGTCTGGCATCTGTTTCTTGAGATTTTAAAAAATAAGATCATAAGAATAGGACTTCTTGAAATTCAAAAAAGTTTCCTTTAAAGCAGAAAAAATATATATTCTCTTGAAAGAAATAAAAATGGCATCCTTTCTTATGAAGGAATCTTTACTTCAAGTTTGTCTTAATTATGCATCCCATGCATGCGTCAGGGCAGACTGACCATCAGCTAGTACTAGGAAGCCATTTCCCTTCCCCCTTAAGTTATCGTTATTTGCTTTCAGTGGATTATAAAATGATGTTTTCTTCTTCCTAGAAACATAATTTTATATTCTATTAGAGACAGGAGATAGCACCCAGTACCATTATATTTTTATATTGCTAGTTATATGTACTCTTATCTAATTGAAGAGACAAAGGATCAGAAATCAAATTCTCAAGACTTGCTTTTGAGATATTTTTTAATTTTAATATTTTCATGGCTTTGTATGCTGATAGTTTGAGAATCAATGTTCTCATTCTTAAAAATTAAATTTAAAAGTCAGATACTTATATCAACATGTCTAATGTTCTTACTGCTTTCAAGGAGCCTGAGAGAAGAGGAGAATTAGTAGTTTTTGTGTGTATCAAGAGTAAAAGAGCAAAGTTTGAAATGTATCCTTACAATTTCTGACTTGAAATAGTCAATTGGCCTTGTGGACAAGACAAAAGACATTTAGCAGCATGACAACAACGACAAAAAAACAACAGTAAAATGAAGACAGAAGATCTGGATTTAAGTCCTACCTTTTCTATTAATTAGGTGTGTAAACCAATTACTTTATTAGTCTGGACCTCAGCTTCCTCAACTGAAGAATTAGGAGGCTTGTCTATTTGATCCCTAAGCCTTCTTCCAACTGGAAGATTCAATGACATATAACTACATTCCTAAAATTTTTAAGCAACATCCTTTACTTTTGTCTCTGATCCACCTTTTATAATCCTATCCAATTCCCATTGAGTTATTCAGGTACAGACATTAAGATTCCTGTACCATTTTTGGAACTAACTTAAGTAATGTACTTATATAGCACCCTCCTTAAATGGAGGTGCCAGACGGAGCCTTCTACCCTCTGATCAGAAGAGAGACGAGCCCCTAGAAGCAGAGAAGTCTGCCAAGGTAGAATTCAGGGCTGAAGTGATCTTCCAGGATGAAGCTATTTGAGGCATGATAAAGAAATGGAGAGGAAAGCAGCACGGTAGGAACTGAAGAGATGATTGGCCTGGGTTCTTAAATAGAGGTTTTAGGAGAAGCCTACCACCCTCCAATCAGGGAGAGGAGACCAAGGCAAAGGGTACTTCCAAGATGTGAGTTTCAGGACTGAAATTATCTTCCAAGATGAAGAGGTTTTGGGGGGTATATTGGAGAAATATAGCATAGTGGGAAACTTCCTAACAATTAGAACTCTACAAATGTGGACTACAATGCTCAAGGTGGGTTCCCTCATCTTTAAAGTCTTTAAGCAGACACTGGTTGACCAGTTGCTTATACTGTTAATTCCTTTAGGATATGGAATGAACTAGGTAACTGGTGGGGTTCCATCCAAGTCTAAATTCTGTGATTTTATAATGCTGCTATAGGGAAAAAGGATAAATATATAAATAACTATAGACAATGGGAGAGAGGTTGTTTGGTGTACTACATAGAGAAGACTACTCTTGGAGTCAGGGTAACCTCTGACATATGCTAGCTTTGAAGCCATGGGCAAAGTAGGTAAATCTCTCAGGATCCCCAAAGAAATGCTCCAAGACGATAGGTTAGAGATGAGTTGTCATTCTGTATTGGTGGAGTGAGTTCCTATATCCTATATCAGACATAGACCAATACATGGTAAAATAAGATAAACCCAAAGAAGAGATCCAGATAATCTATGATATATTTGAAGATGAGATCACTTTCACTGAGAGTGGAGGAGGAAGCAAGGAAGTGTTTGAGCGTCCTTCACAGAGGAGATAGCACCCGAGTTGAATTTTAAAGGAAGGAAAACCTTCAGCATCAGGATGTTGGGGAAGGGAAGAGGAAGCCTTCTTCCTATGCCAGAGAAATGATATTTGCAAAGGAATTTGGAGAGAGTAGGAAAAGAACAGGCTAGACAGGCAATTTGGAGTCGTATTAAGGAAAGCCTTAAGTGGCAACAAGCTCCACCATGACCATGCTCCATGGCTATGTCAATAGCAAAGGCCATAATTTGTCTATAAATCCAGATAAAATATCTGTAATAGCACATAAATGTCCTTGTAACTAGATAATACATTAACAGCCATATTATCATTGCTGTACCAAAGATTTGACCATAGAATGTTTCTCCCCTTTAAGAATGTTGTCCATCTTAGAACGAAATCCTAATCCTCTGACATGGAAATAAATAAATAAATGGAAATAGTAGAAATAAATCTACCCAGCCAATATGTGGTTTGTTCCATGCTCCATCTCCCACCACTGCTTCTCCAAAGCCTTAGGGAGAAGAGGAACCCCAGCTGCTATTCTTCCAGAACAGTGCGGTTTTGCCACTTCTGGTTGCTATGAGACTAGGGGCTCTGATGGGAACTTTGAAACTGCAGCCTCAGCCATCTGTAAAATTAGAGGGTTGGGCTAGCTCATCTCTGAGGTTCCTTCTAGCTCTAAATTCTATGATCCCTAGACCCCAGAGAACACATGATTGATATCAGCAAAATCCTAAGCCACTGATGCATATTGTGTATATGTAGATACAGCCTTAGCCGTAGCATTTCAGTGTTATTTAATCAGCAAATATACATTAAGCACCTATTATGTACAGTGTCCTGTGGGAGAGAGGAGTAAGAAGCTAGGCTAATTATAGCTAACATCTCTGTGCTACTTTATGCATATATTCTGTTATTTGAATCAAACAATAATCCTATGAGGTTGGGGCTATTATCCCCATTTCACAGAGAAAGAAACTGAAGATCAGAGACATTATAAATGACGTGCTGATACTGCTAATAAATGTCTGAGACAAGATTTAAACCAAGGTCTTCCTGATTCCAAGTCCAGCACTCTATCAACTATGCCATTCTGCCTCCTAGAAGAGGCAAAATACAATTATTAGCTAATATTACATCTAGAGAAATAATATTTGTATGTGAGTTAAAAGCAGAAAATTTATGTGTGAAATAAATCATTTAGACCAATGTCATATTCATTAACATACATTTTTAGTTCCAAATTCTCTCCCTTCTTCTAGTCCCTCCCCTACCTATTTTAAAGGGAAGCAATATTTCAGTTATGCATGTGAAATTGTATAAAACATATTTCCAGATTAACCATGTTTTAAAAAACAATACAAATGATGTGAAAAAAGTTATACTTCAATTTGCACTCAGAGTTCATCAGCTCTTTCTCTCAAGGTGAATAGCGTTTTTCATCATGTGTCCTTTGGAATTGTCTTGGGGATCATTGTATTGATCAGAGTAACTAAGTTTTTCACATTTGATCATTGTTATGATATTGCTGTTACTGTGTACAGTGATTTCCTAGTTCTGTTCACTTCATTTTGCATCAATTCATGTAGGTATTTTCTGTTTTTTCTGAAATCATCCTACTTGTCATTTCTTATAGCACACTAGTACTCCATCACAATCATATACCAAAACTTGTTCAGCCAGTCACCAGTGGATGGACATCCCCACAATTTCTAATTCTTTGCCACCACAAAAAGAGTTACTATTATAAATATTAGTCTTCATATTTCTTGAATCAGTGTGGTATAAGTGACAAGAGTATTATTTATGGAGTAAGAGGAACTGAATTCAAATCTTTTCTGCTTCCCCCTCTTCTTATTTTACCTGGAACAAGTTACTTTGCACATCCATGGGGGTTTCAGTTTCTTTATCTACAAAATGTGGTGGTTGGATTTAAACTATCACTATTGTCCCTCACAATTCTAAATCCTATGAATGAGCAATATGTGTAGATTTGCCACAGAGACAGTGAGTCAGTCAACAAGCATTTATTGAGTGCCTGCTATATGTCAGACATTATGATAAGTGCTGTGATATAAGAAAAGCAAAAGAGAGTCTCTCTTCTCAAGGAGTTCTAATGGATGAGACAAAATGCAAGCATCTATACACAAACAACATATATAGGATAATTTGGAGAGGATCAAATGAGAGAAGGAATTAGCATTAAAGGCAACTGGGAATAGCTTCTTGCAGAAGGTGAGATTTTAATTCAGATTTAAAGGAAGCCAATTAAGTCAAGAGACAGAGATGAGGAAAGAGAATTCCAGACATGGAGGAGAACCAGAGAAAAATTAGATTCAGGAAATAGAGTCTTATGTTAGGAACAGCAAGAAACAGTGTCAGTGCTTTCTTGACCATTGCAGAACATGTAAAGATTATCAGTGGATTCTTGAGTATGCATTGCAGAATATGTTGGGATTGTTATTATTATTATTAAGTTTAAGAAGACTAGAATGGTAAAATGGGGATAGATCATTAAGGGATATGAAAACCAAACAACAAATTTTACATTCAATCCCAGAGGTGTTAAGAAGACACTGATTTTTACTGAATAGGAGCACAACAGAGTCAGACATGAACTTTAAGAAGATCAATTTGACAAATGTATGGAGGGTGAATTAGAGTCAAGAAACTTGAGAAAGGGAAATCAAACAAAATTCTATTGAAATAGTCTAAGCATGATGTGATAAAGGTCTGCATCAGGATTGTGGCAGCATCAGAGGAGAGATAAAGGCATGTATAAGAGATGCTATAAAGATAAAATTGACAAGACTTGAAAAAAGATTGGATGTGAATTAGGGGGTGAGGAATCTAGGATGACACCCAGATTGTGATCCTAAGTAAGTGGAAGGGTACATGAAAATCCAGCAAAGGAGACTCAGAAGGAGGAATCAGGTAGTTAGGAAGAGAGCAAGAGTAATGTTGTGTCATAGAAATCTGGAAAGACGAAAGTATCAAGGAGAAGAGGGTGATTACCAGGGTCAAAGGCTGCAGAGAGGTTAAAAAGGATGAGGACAAAGAAAAGGTGATTGGATTTGGCAATTAAAAAGTCATTGGTAACTTTGGAGAGAGACATTTCAGTTGATTACGGAAGTCAAAAGGCACACTGTCAAGAGCTCAGAAGTGAAAGGAAAGTAAACAGAGGCATCAATTATTGATTGCCTTCCTAAAGAGTTTAACCACAAAAAGGCAGAAGTCAAAGAGAGACAGAATTAGGCTAATATTTTTTAAAAACCTCTCTAAAAATGTGACTTTTCCAAAATGGAAGAGATTGTCTCAAGAGGTAGTGGGTTCTTCTGTACTAGAGGTATTCCAAAAAAGACTGAATATCATAGTCACCACCCTAGTTCAGGCCTTTATCACCTATCTCCTAGTCTACTGTAAATTAGCATTTTGTATTTTTGACACTATCTTTTCCCCTCTCCAATCTGTCTTCCAAACAAAGAGATGTTACTGACTCCCAGGTTTGAACATGGTACCCCCTAGCTTAAGGGGGTTCCCTCTTGACTCTAGGATAAAATACAGATGGCTGTTTGGTTTTTAAAGCCCTTCACAATGCAACTCCATTCTACCCTTCCTAGGTTTATTTCACATTCCTCTTCATGTACCTTACATTCTAGTCAATTTAATGCACTTCCTGTTCCCCGTGTATGACATTCCATTTCCCATCTTCATGTCTTTGTATGGGGCATACCCCATGCCTGGAATTCATTCCCCCCTGACCTCTGCCTCAGAATCTCTAGTCTCCTTCATAGCTCAGTTCAATTTCCGTATCCTCTAGGAAGACTTTCTGGATCACATCAGGGACCAGAACTTTTCTCTTAAAAATAACTTTGTATCTATTTTGTTTATATTTTCTATTTAATTTTCTGTGTCCATGATGTTCATTTCCAGTAGAATATAAGCTCATTGAGGGAAGGGATTATTTCATTTTTGTCTTTGAATCCTTAACTCTTGGTTCTCAATCATTATTTGATGAAGAAATGAATCAATGAATACATTTTTGTTCGATGACAGATAAGACTCCATAAACTTTCCGACTCTGAGATTCTTACTTTCAGGGCAGTGGCAGGTCACTGTAGACTGGTGTAATCAAGAAAAGCTTAGCAAACAGTAAAGGTTCTGGACCCTGACAGAGCGACAGTTTTCAGCTAAGTGGAGAGGATGAAGTAGGAGCTGTCATGTAGTGCAAGGTTTCTGTTGTCTGTTTTTAAAATCATTGGTCCCACCCCTGACCACCCTCTGCTTAAACAAATGAACCAGCAAAGATACATAAAATCCTTATCATAAATACAAATAATCCACCAACAAATTCCCTTATTTTCCAAGCCTGAAAATGTGTGCATCTGCACTTTAAGCTCATCCTCTCTCCGGCAGGAGGTAAGAAGCATGTTTCATTTTCAGTCTTCTGGAGATATGTTTGGTTATTCCACCGATCTAAGTCCTAAAGTCTCTCAAAGTTTCGGTTTTTTTAACTTTTTTGTCATATAAATTGCACTAATGCTTCTCACAATTCTGCAACAGCTCATAGACATCTTCCTGTTTTCCTCTGAAACTATTTCACTATTTCCAATAGCACATTAACATACCAGATCTGTTTAATCATTCCCCAAAAAGGTCAGGCCTTTAATTTCCAGTTTTTAGCAACTACCAAAAGGAAAAAAGTGTGTGTGTGTGTGTGTGTGTGTGTGTGTGTGTGTGTGTGTGTCTGTGCATGCATGCATCTAGGTCCTTTTCCTTTTTCTTTGATCTCTTTGGCACATAGGCCTAATAGTAAGATAACTAGGTCAAAGAATACACACATTTTAATAGCTTTGAGAGCGTAGTTCCAAATTGCTTTCCAGAATGGGTGGACCAATGCACAGCTCAACCAACAGTGTGCATTTAATATAGGGAAACCTTGCATCAGAAGAAAAGTATACATTCATAATAACTTACCCATGTATCTCCTAGTTCTTTCTCACTTGGTAGGAAGGATTAGCTTGTCTGTTGCATAATTTCATTACTACTTTAAAGGATAAGCTGTACATTTGAACAGTAATATACTCATATGTATATATATTAATATATATGAACAAATAAAATATTATGAATATATATTCATTAAAAGAACTTTACTTTTTATCATGACTTTGAGTTCCCCAGTCATTTGGATAAATATAAATATATGTGTAGTATACCTATACATATATAGTTTTATATTTATCTAAATGACTTATGTATTTATACATTTATTTTACATAATTTAAAAATATTATATAATAAACATTACTATATTAAAATATATTTATCTAAATGACTAGGGAACTCAAAGTCATGCTAAAAAAAATAAAAGGCAAAGCTTTTTTTGATACTTTGTCTTAAGAGATTTGTGGTTTCATCTTCTTGAAGATGACAAGGATCCAAAATGGCAGAGTAGCAGGAAGAAGTACAATGAGCTCCTTTTCCCCTATCCGGCTCCCCCCAAAAGAGCTATAAAATGTACCACACTGAATCCTAACTGGAAATCCAAGAAAAATATCACAATGACTCATTTTTTCCAACTCT